>JAJIBD010004782.1:87500-217638 GCA_021461705.1 Cryptotis parvus | reverse complement strand
TTTGGTCAATAATTGATGGTTCTTCATTTAATCTATTCATTTATTTATTTATAATGTAATTCATCATTCCTTTTTGTGCATCATGCCCTAAGCTATACAAATATGCAAATAAGCTGTCACTTTTATTAACATGTCATATTAACTGTTTGTCTCCCTCCGTGTTTAATATTTTTAAATAAAATTATGCAACTTATATAATACAACTTTAACAATATGAGATGCCTTTTTTCTTTGATAAAAGTTTTGCATCAATTTTTGAGACATTTACTTTGTATTATCGTCCCATATTTTGTATATTTTTAATGGTGTCATAATAAGAAACATGAGTATTAGATAGGAAATAATCTTGTGTGAGTCACTGAATTAAATTATTTTTTGTGTGATGGTCTGGAAGTCGAAGTAGTTGGAAAAATCTACATTCCTGAGATTTTTTCACTACATGCTTTTGATAGATTTTTTAGCTTCTCTAAGCTTTAGATGCTTCCTACAAAAGTCAGCATAAAATTAATATTTAGTACTTTCACAAATCCCTATTTAGCAAATAATCCTTAAAATCCCTGTATAGCTCTTACAACAACCTAAATCAAACTGCTTACTATATAGCAGTAATTATGGCTATGATTCCTACTGCTGGAGTTGTTAAGCAGAGTTTATTATTTTTTTTACCTATAAGTCATTTTTCCAATTTCATGAACTCAACACCATATTCTTTCATGGTATTTGGAATAATTTTCTCATAGTTTTGTTCTTCTATTAAGTTGTTCTTTTTCACTTTTCTCTTCTAATTGTTACTACTAATATTACTAATCATTAATACTACCAAGTATAGGCCAAGAAATATAGTGACAGGGTTCTATATATGTCCCTCCTAAAGTGATACTGATAATCTATGATCTTGGGACATTTATTTAAATCTGTGACCTTGTTTTCCCAACTAAGATATTTTATGTCATCTTGGGGGAATTTCTATGAAAGCTTAAAATGGGTGGGGGATATCCTTGTAAGGGTGAGTTTTCACAAAAATAATGGCTATGATAACTCTCAAAGAGACTTGGGGTTTATGTTAAAAAGTACTATTGGGGCTAGACCAGTAGTACAGTGAGTAGAGTGATTGCCTTGCATGTGACTGCCTGAGATTTGATCCTTGGCACTATAAATGGTCCCCTGAGCACTGCCACGAGTGATTCCTAAGCATCAAGCCCCTGCTCACTGCTGGTTATATTCCTCCCACCCACCCCTCAACAAAAAATGGGGGAAAGAGAGTGAGATCTGAGCATGCTGGGTGTTCCCCAAAAATGAATGGCTGTGGGGTGGGGGCTGGGAACAATAATGCAGAGCTGGGTTATCAGTCTTCCATCTAATTGTTTTCAATCCTACTACAGTGACTTCCTCAATATGGTACCCTCGATACAAATATTTTGTTTGAGATTTATTTAGCAGTAGAATTGAATTATTTAGAGACACGTAAACTTGAGACTCTTTAGAACCCAAACAGAATTTATTGAAACTATTTAAAATGACTTTTTTAAGATTCAAATATCTAAACAGTAAGTGAAATGGGGTAAGTTGTTCTTTTTTTAAAGCATTGGCATTTCTGGGATGAACATATTGATTGATTCTTAACACTTCTTCAAAGGAATATAATAACAAAATATGCAATAAGTACATGGTGTAGTTAGGCACACAACTGTGTCTGGATACATTATATAAGTCTCCGGAAAAATAACTAAAGCAATTATTTCTTCCCATCTTCGAAATATCAGATGGAAATAGATCAATCACTGTAAACATAGGCATTGCTTTCTTCAATTCACAACACAGAGGGCAAGCAGTAAGACCATGTTCATAAATTTTGCCAAATAGCTGTTAAATGAGCTAATATACCATAAATATCAAATGCATTAAAGGGAAGCAGAAATCCTGTTTCCATTCCCAAGTATTTTCCAAGTTGTTAGAGTACAATTTGCATTGAATCATGCCCCTTCAAAGGGCTCAAATGCCTGCAAACCAGAAAGATTGACTCACTGCCTCACGTTCAGACTGTCAGTAACTTGTTTTCAGCAAGCATAGGCAAACCACTGTATCTCCCTACAGTAGAAGCCTCAAAGTGTGGTAGTGACAACAATCGCTCCTGCATTGGCATTCAGAGAGAAAAGTACTTGTCAAGATCAAAATGCTAATAAGAGCTTGCTGAGAAAGTTAGTTGTTCCCAGCTGCAGCCAAAGCAGCAGGTGGCATGAAGCAGCTGTACAATCTATTAGCACCTAGACTTAACTGGATTGTCTGTGCAAGAGTGATCAGAAAATGGTCAGACATCAAACTAAGGAAGTAGATGCTGCATGAACATCACAACCACCAGAACTAGCTCTGGAGAGCCCTATCTTCTCCGAAGCTGTATGTGTTGTCATGAAGTAATGAAAAGACTGAATGAAGCTGAAATCTATGTAAATAGTTTGGCCTCTCTGGTGTCAGTGGATTCTGTAAAAATGGGGATGTCAACATCCATAACAAACTTTCATAAGTAAACAATTTACAACATAATGAGTACTAGGAATTTATTGTTCTCTAACAAATTGCTTCAAAGTTCAGCATCTTAAACACGAACCATGTGTGATGTCATTTTGTTTCTAAAATTTGGAATTCTAGGAATAGCTTAAATGAGTGATTTTGGTAAATGATTTCTCAAGCTATTGTTCAGTTATTGATGACTACATATATCTAGAACTTGACTGGAACTTGAGAATTTGCTTCCAACAAATCACGTAACTGCTGGCAGGACTTATTCTCATTCTATGGATTTCTTCCTAGAGATACATCAAAGTTGCTGACTTCTCCCAGAGTGAATAATTTAAGGGATAAAGAAGGCATCCTGTAAAGCAATTAGGTAGAAGGAAGTGTCATTAAATACCACAATATCAACAGTGATATACTAATATTTTTTCATATTCAATTAATAAATATCAAGTCCAGTTTGATTTTGAGGAAAGAGATGTACAATAATCTCCAGGAGTTGGGGATTATTTGTTCCTATTGAGTCTGTCACCATGACACCATAATGTATCTAACATGGGTGACATAATATCCATTGAAGGCTGAGATGTGAACAAATTAGAGACTTCAAAAAAATTTAGTAGAACACTTACTTAACAACACAGTTTGCACAACTATGTCTATATAAACTGCCACCGACCATAATGATTAATTATATATTAGTGGAGTTGTGTGTTTTATGTTTAGGAAGCGGTTGTGTGCTACATGCAAGGCATATTCTAAGATGACATGATTCAATTTTATAAGAAAACATAATAACATGGTTTTTAATTTTTATGCTCTATAAAAATATTAGACATTAAAGATGTTTGGTACATTAACTAACATTAAAGTAAAGGTAATTACTTGAAGATGTTTTCTTGATTATAAACACAAGTTTAGATGAGAAATGGAGAGAACAAACCATAATTAATTCAATGCATGCATGTTACAATGGCTTCTCAAGGATACAAGGTGATTTCATGAGATGGTTTTTTGGTTTCAACATATTCACTTTACAGGTTAGTCACTTAACTGCACTGAATCATTTAAAAAGATAATTCTAATATATCCTAGTGTATGGATAACTATCACTATAACTAGTTTATAGACAGAATGACAAGATCTATGGCATCTATATACCACCACAGCTATACCAGTTTTTATCTATACTACTAACTATATTGATATATTAAACATAATTCCAGTTTTAGCAGTTTTACCTTTCCCTTCAGGATAAAAAGAATCATTCAGTTTGGTCAACAAAGTTAGTGGAATGTTTCCTGGTGTCATATGGATAGAAAAATTTATTGTGGGATGAAAGTTTTATGCTATTATTTTATCCCACCAAGCCATTTGGTTGGCCACCTACTCATAAATAATCTCACAAACACTCTCCTTTCCCCATTCCTCTTCCTGAGGAGAATTTCATACTGATCAAAGTCTCCTCAACACCCTCAGCACCTCCTACTCCACAGGAATGTGCCTATTCATCCAGGTATGCGAAGCAATCTGTCTTTGCTTAGACTTCCAGTAGAGATGTCTTACAGTGAATCACTTTCTTCATGACTGAGATTTATCCAAATATATGACACAGATTCAATATTTTGAAAAGTGAGGCATGCTTTGGCTCTCATTTTCAGTGAATTTTAGATAATTTCTTTCCTGTCATAGTGATTTTCTTGGGTTCCTTCTTAATAAAAAAATTGCTTTGAAACTGATGTTTATTTAATAAATATTGAGCTCATAATAGTCTTATAGAATGTCACTAAAAGCTTTGGGCAGTGAAAAAAAAAAAACTTGAGTAAAATGTACTCCATGACCTTAAGAAGCTTATAAACTGTTAAACATATTGCTGATAACTGTAAGGCTTAATAACATACCAATGTAATGTTCAGTAGGCATTTAATAACCTTAATAATTAAGGAAGTATCAGAACAGTATTAACATCATATTGCTGAAGAAATCTGGAGGGAAATTTCCAGATTTTTAGGTTTGTTTCAGAAGTCCCATTTTCTTCCACTTCATCCAGTGTTAAATCTGACTTAACTTCAGAGTTCATCTCAACCATAAGTGTGAAAATACAATGTCCAGCAAAGTGTTTTTCCTGTGGATAGAGTGGGAAAAAATGGGTGATATATTTAGGAATGGTCAGCAGACTATAGAAATAATTATGTTGTGAGTGTATGGTGGGGATGGGCCACCAAGAGGAGTTAAGCCAAATACAGAATAATGAGATAAAGCCAGATTGAGAAGGATAGTTTGGGACAATTAAAAATCACATCCCATAATTTAACAAATGAATTATATATATATATATCTTATTTTCTTTCAATTAGCTTAGTATTAGGGAGAAAGGCTATACAATGAGAATATATGAAAGAAATCTTGCCTATTATCTCTGAAAGATGGTATTTATGTCATTCAACATCTGGGATTATGATCTATTTTTAATTGCCTCTGGGTGGCCTGCTTTAGTAGTTGGTTAACTTTCTTAAAATTCTTCTTCCTAAATGAAAAATAAAATGCTTTTCTGCATTTGTTGCACTTCTGCTTTCTTAGCAATCGCCAGATTTCATGTTTCACAGTTTTCAACAGTTACATTGGCTAAGGAGTCCAGAGAAATCACTCCATGTTTCCATTTATTAAACATGGAGAGGGTGCTAAATGTTGCCTAAGCACTTTCCCCATCTGTAAAGTAAAGGTATTATTAGTACCTCTCAGAAGGAAATTAAATAAGAGAATCAAACAAGCTAATACATCTAAGATTTTCAGTGGTTTAGAGAGGAGGTCTGTCCTTTAATATTATTCCATGAGCACCGTCTATGTCAGACCATTTGGTAGGCACCAAGTTTTCAGTCTCAGAATATATTCATAAGAACTTGCTTTAATTGAGAGTATAAAATACTGTGTTAGAGAAAAATGACAGACCATAAAATATGTGAATACCAAAATTTCCACTGTGGCTTGAATGAAATAAGCAGTTGAAATGTAAGTTATGGATTTAGTAGGACATGAGGGAAGAACAATGTTATCTATAATCTCACTCTAGCTGTGCCAGAAAGGAGAGAGAAAAAAATCATATATACTTATATTTTATTCTAATATGAAGATAAATTATAGAAGATAAGATATAGGGTCCAGAGCGATAGCACAGCAGGTAGGGTGTTTGCCTTTGCAAGCAGCCTACCCAGGTTTGATCCCCGGCATCCCATATGGTCTCCTAAGTACTGCCAGGAGTAATTCCTGAGTGCAGAGCCAGAAGTAACCCCTGTCAGCATCCAGGTGTGATCCAAAAAAAAAAAAAAAAGATAAACTATGGAAAATCAAACTATAGGAAATCAAGTTTGAATAAATGCCAATGGTTTCTGAGTGAAAAAAATGATAAAACAGAGCTAAACTGGAAAAACAGGAATCTACTACTCTAGCATGAATAGACAATGAAATCGGATTGTACTTTAATGCCAACTAGGAAAAGATAACTGATTACTGGAGAACTGTTCCATTCAATACAACTTTCTGTGGTCATGGAAATGTTTTCTCAAAAGCACACTGGAACTCAGTCTCTTTTTATTTTTCTATCATTTAAATTTAAGTAATTTCATATGGTTACTTGTTTCTTTACTGAGCAGTGCAGTTTTAAACATAACATACATGTGTATATAAGTAAAATATAACTTAGCTATAAATATATTAAAATACTAGCTCTTGCCTTTCATGGCAATACTAAGAAACAAATCAAATCGAAACAAAAACAGCTCTTCAAGACAACAACAAAATGGTGATTACAAGAGTGGGGTGAGAGGAACAGCTAGAGGAAGTAGATTTGGCAGACTAAATGATGCTCGAATAGTGTTGGTCATCAATGTGTGGTTAACACTGACTGATACAAAGGAAATATATTCCTTAACTTTATTTCACATTGTAATCTAGTAGCATATCAATGTTAAAATTAAAATAAAAAAGAGGACAGGGCAGTTCTAGCCTAAATAAAAGTCAATTTTTAAATAGAAAAGTTAAGAAATAAATTGTGATTAATTGGTATCAAATATGTGTGCCTTCAAAGACCTGTTGTGTTCAATTGCATCCCTCCCATAGAGTCCATCATTTAAACGTTGCTAGAGTGCAATTTCTGAGCTTCTCCATCTGTAACTCTATCTGAGCTCTCTAACACAGAGGTAGCTATCAATAGCAGAGAACTAATCTAAAGATCACTAAACACAGGTAATGCTACACCACCCTTTCCCACTGTCAGTGTTTCTGAGTTGGCGGTGCTGCCTTCCAGGTCCTATTCTGATTACAGCATGTAGGAGAATGAGAGAGACACATTGTCTTTCTAAAAACACATATCTTCCAGGTAATGTGCTCCGTGCCAAAGACCTGCTTAAATTGGTAGAGTTTGCATTTAAAACTGTCTATTTCCAGTTGATCGTTAATTTATGGCATCATTATTAGCAACAACAACTAGCTTCTCTGGATGGCAGAAATGCAATTAGATTGTCACTGACTGTCAGTTGTTGCATTTGGGTGTGATTTTTTAATGCCCCCTTTCTATCCGCTTCTGATGCTTATAATAAGAGAAATAAATCTTTCTGCTTTCCTTTAAAGTAAGGGAATAATTTATGAACATATTCTTTTATATTCTCACTAAGAGTTGCATCAAGTTTGCAGGAAATAGTGTGGTCTTGAAGATCCCACCTGCAGAGTGTATACATTTAGTTAGAACTCAGTGAAACTTAAATATATTTTACTAAAATTGTTTTTAAGGCACTGTGATTTATAAGCGTATTCATCACTGAATTTCAGGTAAATAATGTTCCAGAACAAATCTCATGATCATTGTCAACTTCCCACCACTGTGCTTCCAGGTTCTATCCCATGTTCCAAGCTGACCTCCTTGTCAGACATTTTTATAAGTTTTGTTATTTTTGTTTGGATCTCATGCTTTCAATGTCAGTGACTCTGGCTTGGATATATAGATATGCCACACCTCTACAACACCAAAGTAACCAAAGCCCTTGACTCCTGCCCCCTGTTACTACCCATCCACCACTTAGCTGAATCACTTCATTTCACTTGAATCCCGTTATTAATCGATTTGCTCAAGCGGGCACCAGGAACATTTCCATTGGACCCTATCACGTGCCACTGTAGCCCAATGGCATCTGGTTGATTCAGGAGTATGAAGAGCCTCAAACCATTCCTTCAGGGTCTTGACAAGGAAGTCTGACCATCTTGTAGGTGGGCGCCACGTGATCTTTTGTCATCCCATGGGATCCAGTTGGTAATGACTCTAGTCCAGTGGTTGTCTACAAATCGCATTACATGTTCAACCCATCTGATTTTCGATGCCTTGGCAAACGAGACAGCAGCCCTGATTCTGGAATAACGACGGAGGTCAGAACTCCGAATTCTTTCTCTCAGTTGAGTGAGGCGTGATATTCCAAGCATAGCTCTTTTGATTCCTGTCTGGGAGACCCGAATAGCATTCTCATCCTCCTTTTGTAGGGCCCAGGTGTCTGAGGCGTATGTTAATGCAGGGAGAATGGTGGAGTCAAAGAGATGTGCCCAGAGCCAGAGGTTCTTTGTCCTTTTAGCTATTTCTTCAATGCCTTTGAAGGCATTCCATGCTGCTCTCTTGGACTCCTGTGCAGCTCAGGTTTTAGGTCGTTCATCATGTTGATTTCTAGACCTAGGTACACATAACTGTTGCATTCAGAGATGTTTGTTCCATTGAGAGTGAATGGGGCCTCTGGAACTAGTTCATTCTTCATGAACATAGTTTTCTTTATATTCAGTTGTAGACCTATCTTTCCACATTCTCTGTGTCAATCAGCCAGCATTTGTGCCGCTTGGCTAATGTTTGGTGTTATTAGAACGATGTCATCAGCGACGCGGGAGGTGGTGTAGTTGCCGACCATCTGTCTTCACTCCCATTCCTTCCCAATCTAATTGTCGCATGATGTTCTCGAGGGTGGCGCTGAAGAGTTTTGGTGAAATGGTATCACCTGTCAAACCCCTCTTTTCGCATTAATGATCACTTCTTTGTAGAATGGTGAGATCCTGGTGGTGAATCCGTAATACAGCTCATGAAGGATCTTGATGTATTGGGTTTGAACACCCTGTTTGGCTAGGGCTTCGATGACTACTTCAGTCTCCACACAATCAAAGGCTTTCTGTAAATCAATGAACGTGAGACAGAGCGGCATCTTGTACTCCCTACAAACCTCAATGAGCTTGGTTACTATCTGGATATGGTCGATTGTGCTGAATCCTTTACAGAAGCCTGCTTGCTCGCATGGTTGTCCTTCATCTAGTGTTCTGCTAATCCTGTTCAGGATGACTTCTGTAAACAGCTTGTAGATGATGGAAAACAGACAGATGGGGCGATAGTTGCCAATGTTGTTAATGTCTCCCTTCTTGAACAGTAGAACCGTCCTGCTGGTTTTCATTGGGAGGGCACCTTGCATTCGGACATGTAGTGTGTGAAGAGCCAAGCTAGTGCATTGATGAGTACCGATGGCAGATTCTTCAGGTGTTCAGGTCTGACTTTGTCTGGGCCTGGTGCTGTTCCGTTCTTTACCGATGAGATGGCATGTTAGATTTCAGAAGGGAGAATGTTGGGCATGACATATCCATCCTGTGGAATTTGGTTTGTGGGCAGATGGATGTGGCTATCAAAGATATTTGAGTAGAATTCCTGGATAATCTTCTCCATTGCCTCTCTGGAAGATATGATAGCTCCATCAGGGCGTCGGAGGGCAGTCATCTTCATCTTATAGTTGGCGAAGGACAGGCGGGCAGTGCGAATGCTTTTCCCGGCTTCTGCTGCATCTTCCAGTATTTCTGCTCTTCTGTCTTTGAGGTCTTCTTTTATCGCTTCTCTGCACCATTTAGCAAGCTTGGACTTAAGCATTTGGTCTCCTGAGGCTCACACCTTGCCATGTTGGCGAATGAGCTCAAGAGTTTCTGAAGATAAGTGTCCTTTTGTGTCTTTCTCTCTCTCAGCATACTTCGCATAATCATGGAGGTGCTGAACTAGTCGGTTGTATTCTTCATCGATATCGTTAATGATGGTATCTTCCCATGTTGCTGCAATGGTGCCAAATAGTTCCCAGTTGGTGGTCATTCTAGGAGTTCTCTTCTTAAACTTTGCAGCCTTTTCTCCCCATTGCAGGAAGTAGAATTTTGCACGAAGAAGACAGTGGTCCGATCCTGTTTGGAATTTGGGGACTACAGCAACATTGGTTAGACAAAATCGTCGATTGAAGATGATGTGGTCTATTTCATTGTGGAACTGTCTGCCAGGAGATTCCCATGTCCAACGTTTTGCTTCAGCCTTCTGGAACTGTGAGTTCCCATGAATGGTCTTGGTGGACATGATGAACTCAGATAGTCTCTCACCCTGTTCGTTCCATTCTAGGCCATTGGTCCTGATGTGGGAGTTCTTCAGCCGATCTTCTTGGTCCTATCTTGGCATTAAAATCACCGACTATGATCTTGTAGAAGGTGTGATCTTTTTATAGAACTCCTCCAGTTCCATGCAGAATTTCTCAATTTCATTTTCTTTGTATGTGGATGTTGGTGCGTAGACAATGAAGATAGAAATTGCTGGCAGTGGGCCACATCTCTTCAAGTGTAATCGTCTTACCCAGTTTGTTAGGCATTCAAATGAATCGATGTTGACGGCCATGTTCGTGTTGACAAGGATACCAATGCCACTGACGCCTCTTTTCGTAGCACGTTCCAGGAACAATTCTTCTCCGTTGTCAAATATAGCATGATGCAACTGACGCCTCCTCGTCTCAGTCAGAACAATGATGTCATATTTGATCTGTTGCACTTGCACCATCAGATCCTCAATATATACTTCTGATGCCAGCATACGTGCATTGAAAGTACAGACAGTCATTTTAGTCCTTCTTTGTTTTGGCAGCCTAGGATGGCCATGAAATTTTATCAGGCACTGCTTGTTTGCCATTCTTACTGCTGCCGTATTAAGGGCTCTTTCAGGGCCAGAAAAATAAACTTTTCTGTTACTGGGTTTGGCATATTGAACACGCATCGAACAGCGTGCCAGGCTCTGCCATGTGGGCGCTATATTCTCATTACTTTGTGGGGCATTCTCAGAGGGTGGGTAGAATATTTATGGTAATTTGGAGGTAAATCGCGGCTGCACCACGGCTGTTGTGCAACGGGAAAGCTCATTTCTGCTCTGCTGGTTGTATCTGTGTCTTAGGCTCAAGCATTCCTGGGCTTGAAATACTCTCCTCTGAAGGGAGGGTATCTGCAGGGTAGGTCCTTGTAGGCTGGGTTTTTGACAAGCCGGGCTGGAGACTGGATCAATCTACAGGCTGGAGACTGGATTAATCTGCTGGGTGGAGATTTTACCAGCTGCAGAGTGTGGATTGTGAAGATCGCTGCCAGCAAGGTGTGGGGTTTTCTCTGGGCTCCTCTGAGGCTCCATCAGGATGTGGACTCAGGCCGGAAGTTGCTCTCGTGGTCCATAGAATGCAGGGGGTTCAACAGGGAAAGCTGGTTTTGCTCTGCTGGGTGTATCTGTGTCCTGGGCTCAAACTCCTTTTGCTCTGTTAATCTGGTCTTGAGGTAGCATCCCAGTGTCCGTACAGTGAAGGGGGAAGGGCTGACCCCTGGCTCCATCTGAAGAATCCTGGGAGGTCCCGGAAGCAGCTGAATGAGACTCACCCACCACACTAGTCGCCACCTTCCTTAGCTGAATAATATAATAAAATTAAATCCTTTAAAAATAGAATTACAGAAAGATTATATCCAGATACTACTGTGTTTTAAGTACTAACAATGTTCAGAGAATACTTTTTCTAGTATTTCTCTGAAAACACATTTAAGCTTCTTTTAGAAAATTTCTGGTGTTCTTTGCATGATGATGAAGTACAGATATAATGGTTCGCCCAGAGAAAGTTTTCAGGACCACTGGAAATAATGAAGCACTGGTGATTAAAGATCTCTGACTGGCCAAAGGACGGGATCCTTTCTCTGTGCAGGTGAGAAAACTGAACAGGATCTCTAAGATCTGTGCCATGGTTTTGAAGTTCCAGGCCCCATTCTAATGTCTTCTGGATTTCTGATCAAAGTTTCCTTGTCATCTTTGGAAACATCAAAATCCCATCTCCATTACAGGGATGCATAATATAGTTGATCAATTTCAAAGATGTTTTTTCCACCACTGTCTGGGGAACCTGGACTCTAGGCTGCTCAGATTGTCAGCGAGCATGTATAACACTGTAGCACATGGAAGATTAAGCTCAGGACCTTATTCTTTCTAGCCCCTTCAGAACCTGCAATTCCACCATCCTCTGGATCCTATTGCACTGGAGATAACTAATAGCAAAGTTTCTGGGATCATCTTGGTGCTTGTGGACAGCAGCAGAGTTTGGCCTTGTGCTTTTTAGCCAAGCCACTGAATCATCTTCTGGGCCCTGGTTTAGGCATTTTTTTTTGGTTTTTGTCTTTTGTTAAGATGCAATGTTTCAGAAACAGAGTAGAAGAGTGCTTGCCAAAGGCTGGGCAGATGAGAAACAGGGAGCTGCGCTCCCGTTAGGAACAGATTCTCGTTTATGATGAAGATACTCTAGAAATCTCTGATCAGCCTATACCTGCAGTTGGCAGTATCTTTCCATTCTGTTAAGGTATATTGCATACTAAGTGTTCTTATCACAATCTGTGAAATAAAGCAAGTCTCATTTATTTAACATGTTCTCACTATTCAATGTTATCTTTCTTTTAAAAATCTCACTCTCTGTCTCTCACCCTGGTGCAGTGCTGAGCTCATTCAGCATGCACAGGAGCATCTTCTCGCTCAGTGCTCAGGGATCATAGCTGCTAGTGCTCAATAGATAATACATAGTACTGGGAACCAAACCAGGGTATCACATGCAAGACCTTGTTCCCTTGTATTTTCTCACTTGAAAAATCATTTTATTGGGGCTGGAGAAAGAGCATAGCAGGTAAGGCGTTTGCCTTGCATGCGCCTGACCCTGGGTTCAATCCCGGCACCCCATATGGTCCCCCGAGCACTGCTAGGAGTAATTCCTGAACAAAGAGCCAGAAGTAACCCCTGAGCGTTGCCGGCTGTAACCCAAAAAGCAAAAAAAAAATAACATTTTATTCTGTAGTAATTAAAAATTATAAAGCATTTAATGATAAAAAATTAAAACATTATTTTGTGCATTTGGAAAATTAACAGTCTCCAGGGAACAGAACATGATGTGCTTTTGTTCTGCTGTCCTCCCATTGTCTGGACTATGGATCAAGGCATATATACTCTTGCCTCTGGTCACGGGGTGTTATGACTATTCTTTAATGTCCAGGGAGGGGATGTGTCATTCAGAATTGGTGGTTTTCTGACCTTTTCAATGGGATTCTGTGCACCGGGAGCAGTCCTCACTCCAGAAATTTGCCCATTATGGCTCCTTAGATTTTGAAGACACAACACATATTCTAAATATAGTGCCTTGCATTCGCTGATTTCAAAATAGCTCTCCCAGGGGTGATTAAAGGCCTTCACTCAAACAAGTCACCTCACAAATTAATTTGTTAGTCTTATATCTTTATTAATGCAAATTGTCTCAATATTGTAAGCATATACAGATGAGTGCCAATTCCCCCCTCAACATACATACACACACATGCACACACACACACACACACACACACACACACCACTGTTTTCTCTACGCAGAGGCACATTGATAATAAGCTTTGTGGGTAGACAATGTTAAGAAAGAATGAGTTGAACCTTCAGTTCTAAGCAGACCAATTTTCCATTCCAAAAGAAGAACCTCATCCTGATTTGCTAAATGCATTTTTTATTAATAAATACAGAGATTGAGGTCATATTTCAACTAAAAAAAAATTCTTTTTTAAATTATCAGGTCTTGGTTCTGATCAGATTAAACAGATATTGTTTAGTTGTTTAGTGCCAGTATTGCAAAATAGAAAACTCAGACAAGGAAGATAATATGACTTTCTTATGTTTTCTTAGTGTTGTCTCATGGTTTTCTTATTCAGGGTGCGCATTGCAAGGCAAGCTATGGGTGAAGGCAGAAGGCTAAACACATGGTCACAGTCTCCAAACAATAATACATTTTTTTCACAAAAAGATCTGCCATTTGCACAGTATTGTGTGTGTCTAAATATTGTGTGTATCTAAATGTGTTTTCCATTGCACCTTCTAATTGAATCTTCATATTAAATAGTTTTAGCCCTGTTTCGGGATTGCACCATTATTATTTCTTTCAATTTATTATATTTAGATAAAGATCATGTGGAAAGGCTCCCAAATTTGAGGAAAATCACAACTTTAAAAGTTGAATATATTGAATTTAGTTTAACTGTTTTATCAAGATGTTAATAAATAGTAATACACATCAAATAAATAATTAGTTGAGTAATAAGCCCATTCCAACTTACAGGGAAGGAAACGGAAGCAGTAAATGTAGACATCTATATACTAATAAAATATAAATACAAACCTGCCATCCTACTATATATACAGTTCCTCACTACTCTGTTATAAACACAGTTTATAACTATGACAATGGTTAACAAAGGAATATTATGGATTAGAAATACATGTTTAACTTATAACACCTGAGATAAAATAGTGCTTCACTTAGTTTATTATTTATTTAGTTAGTTTAAAGTCTTATTTTAGTTTAAAGTCAATTTAGTTTAGTCTATTTAGTTTAACGTCTTTATTTATTTAGTTTAATTCTTATTTGCAGCTTAAAGAAAATATAGTCCTTTCTTCCTTCTTTAATTTTCCTCTTAGCTCTTTTAAATTCCTATAAAACAAAACTTGCTTGTTTTGACAAAAGTGCTGGGGGAGGGGCATTTGAAGCAGGAATTGAATGCAGGGTCTTGGGTACTACAATGTGCGCCATATCCCAGCCCCCAAATTATTCCCTAAAGCAATCGATGATCTATGCTTTTAATTATTATGAAAATAAAAAAGAATGAAAACATAACAAAGAAACACAGGGTAATATGCTCCAACATTATTTTTGCAAAAGATTAGCACTATCATTTGATACCCATGAGGAAAATTCAGATTAGAAAGTACGGCCTAGGGCTAGGGGAGAGGGGAGGAAATCGGGGACATCGGTGGTGGGAAATGGGCACTGGTGGA
Source organism: Cryptotis parvus (assembly GCA_021461705.1). NCBI lineage: Eukaryota > Metazoa > Chordata > Mammalia > Eulipotyphla > Soricidae > Cryptotis > Cryptotis parvus. Next base: position 202,940 of record JAJIBD010004782.1, on the reverse strand, counting down.
GGGATGGGTGCTGGAACAGTGTATGACCAAAACCTGGACATGAAAGTCTTTGTTATTGTATATCTCACGGCAGTATAATCAAATATTTTTTTAAAAAAAATACTGCCTAGAATAAAAATAAAAAAAGAAAAATACATTTCATATGTAAATCTCTTTTCGTCCCTCTGGGATGGTGGGTATGAGGTTTGGGCCACTAATGGGCCATCATGCAAATATCATTTAGCCCCCTGGGATGGTGGATATTGGGTTTAGGCCACACCCAGTGGTGCTCAGGGCCAGTCCTGGCTCTCTCTTAGGACTCTCCCTTACAGTACTTGGAGCACCGCATACAGGACCAGGACTCAGGCTGAGGTGAGCTGCATGCACTTACCTCCTTTCCTATCTCTGGCCTCAAATCTCAAATTTTATTTCTTATATAGCAACTGGTTTTCTCCACCAGATTTTTTTTCCATGCAAGCATAACCTATTTATACAGACACTGTGCATTAGGGGAGACATTAGTCACAAGTTAAACCATGTAATTGTGATGGATTCAAATCAAGATTTGTTTTAGAGTGAAACACTCGATGTTTTCAAGACAGTATAAAGAATCCCACTGTTCTTATTTTTATTGAAATAAGATAATGGGTTTCAGTATACTGATTATTGTTATTATTTTGTAAGTAATGAAAATTGAACCCGTTATAGTATAACAATTAAATGCATAACCTATGAAAATATAACCTGTTTATAGTTTACATCCCTGGAAGTGATCCCTAAGCATGGAGCCTGGAGTGCCGCCAGATGTGTGAATGAAAGAACAAAAGAAAAGAAGTAAGGGGATGCAGAGATAAAACAAAAGTGGGTAGGGTGCTTGCTTTACCTGCGTCCAACCTGGGTTTGGTTCCCAGCACCCCAAATGGTCCCCCAAGTCTGCCACGAGTAATCCCTGAGCACAGAGCCAGGAGTCAGCCCTGAGCACCCATGTGTGGGCCAAATTCCCTCTCGTATCCACAGAAGAGAATGTGGGGCAGAGAAAGCTAAGGGATAGAGAATATTATACCTTAAGATAAATATGCAAAACTAAAAAAGAAGTTGAATTTGAAAGATGAAATCAGCCACCTTGGCCAGGAACGCCGTTCAAATGAGCACTGTGCTTGGGTTTTTATGGTCAGCCACTTCAACAGACATTATTGTGGCAAATGTTGACAGACATATTGTATCAACATTCAGAAGATAATTACCTGTATTAAAAGTCATGAACTCTAATACTGATTGTTAAGTTTTGGTCCATTGATTAGAGTGATTTTAAAGCATGAAAAAACAAACTTCAAAAAGATGCAAAAGCATGCAAATAGCCATGAGCTAAGGAGTAATGTGCAGAGAAGTGTGAAAAAAATGGACTTTCGTACTTTAAAACAACATTTTGCTGCTCACAGTGTGGGTAGATTGATAATTCATGACTGACTCAACATTTATAACTAATATAGATTCCATTTTTATAGCATATACTATATAAATGCCTCTTATCCTAGTATTCTTTAAAGTATAGAGCATTTCTTATAATAATTATCAATGAGTTTTTATTACTAGTCAACACCAGTAGGAACCTTTCCATGATTTCATTCTAAGAACAGAGCGATCCATCAAAGCAGTGGCTTGCCAGTAGATGTAGCCAAGGCAAAACTTGATCCAGTTTGTCTGGCAAAGGCAGTTTGTAGGAGCCTGAGGCTATGTCCACACAACCCAACTCCCAGGTAATTTTTCCACTGTTTCTCCATTTTCCTGTATATAAGTACCACTTGTAAACCCTGGCAGTAAACTCCCATGGGGAAACTGAATCAAACTTTGAATTAAATTACAATGCTTTAGGATGTGTTTCTCACATACAAACAAACATACTTTTTCAACTTATGACATAAAATGTAGCCCAGATAAATTGCAACCAAAATCAACCTCAAAGGGTTAAGAAAGTCTTTTGTCATACCAGAAGCAAGATAAAATGAATCTTTATAGTTCTTTTGGCCAGGTGATTCAAGAGGGAAAAGAAGTCTTTAAAAGCAGAATAAAACGAAATGTGATGCTTTCCATGGGAGATATGGAAAAAGTTTTATCTAAATGGATAAAATGCCATTTCAAATAGAAAATAGAGATTTCACTGAGAATTTCTGCAACAAAATTGAAAGAATAATGAGGAGTCAGAGTCCTCACAACACTTTAAAAATGTTAATAGAAGGAAAATGTATAGAATATATCAGAAATTAGCCTGAAGACTGACAAGCAGAAGTCAAAAAAATAGGCAGATGCCTGTTAAGGTGCCAAACATAGAAAGCATTGGAAAAAGCACCTATCAGTAAACCAAGATGACTTTCAATGAAGTCTAAATGAAAGCTGCTGAGAGGCAATTTAGAGTGCCTCTTAAATATTGTCACAGTGAAAATTATTTTACCAATATAGAGATTGTTTGGACTGTTGACTTCATAGACTCAAAAAACTCCTAAGATACGTGGAAAAATCTCTAATATGGACTTGCAAATAATTTAGATCACTTCTGTGGGCTGGCTAATCAGCCTCTGCTTTTCAGTCAATTATTCATTTGACAAGTGTTTGTAAAGCAGCTATTATAACTATTATAAATGTATGTATCTATGCCTATAAAACAGCTATTGTGCATTGACTATCATCAGCTTATAGATATCTGTCAGGATTAACTAGACAATGATGGATACGAAAGTATAGTATGCTCTTGGCTGAAATAATACCACGCAAGTGTGAAGAAGGGTGTTGCTGGAAGTCATTAATAGAAATGAAATTGAAAGAGAAAGAATATAAATGCAACTAGTTGAAGAGGAGAGAAGGTCAAATTTTAATTAAGGATTATGCATTTTAAGTATCAATGATAAAACCAGGATACCTAAGTTTTATTGGGAAAAATGGAGACAATGATCATAAATTTATAGCTCCTGAGAAATTACGATATTTTACACATTCTTAAAAGTATTATTTGAGGGCCGGAGCGCGGAGATTCGAGTGAGCAGGGTGCCCCTGGGTTGCGGGTGAAAGAAAGAATATTATACTGTTTTTTGTGCAGTTGGCTCTGCACTCATGGATCACTCCTGAAGGTACTTAGAAGACCATATACAGTGGCCAGAATTGAACAAAGGTGAGCCACATGAAAAGCAAGTGGCTTATCCACTGTATTAAGCCCCCAAGCTTATGTCTGTATCAAGCTGCAAAGAACATATTGTTGCTTTGTAGCTTTGATGTTATAAAACTTATTTAGTCATGCAGATCTTTAAATAATATATTGTTTCCTAGGCATATTTCCTATTTTTCCTTTTTTGTAATTTGCAGAAAGTATTCCAGTAACCAAGCAGTTTAGGAATGTTAAATCAGTGTCTCCCAGTTTCCATAGAATAGTCTTGATAGAACAGATTGGGAGCATACAACTCATCTAAGTATGCCAACAAAATATGTTGGGTAGAACATCAATGGATCTGTGATTCACAAAGGTACTTTAACAATTTTGAGAAGATTATTTTGGACAAAAATATACAAGTATTAGTAGTGCAGCTGTCAATAAAGAAGAAGTTATCCTTGAAAAAAATATAACTAGAACCAGAAATACTGTAAGTTATATGTGAAATGTGTCTGAAATGAAATATCTGAGATACAAAGTGGTAGATCCATAAACATCAGCTTAAAAAGACTAAAAATCTATGATTTCTACTTGATGTGTTTTTGATGGCCACTTACCTATCCATTCAGTCTCACAAGTAATTGGGGCTCTTTTGAAATGAAAATATATTTTCAATTGCTCTTCAAACATGGCGGGAGGAAAACAAATCAGATGCCTAAAGCCAATTGATATGGGCAGCAAAGAATCATTTGCTAATGCTTTGACTCCAGGCCTTCAGAAACTTTGTAATCTTGGGCTTGACTCATCTGCTGGTTCTAGTTCCAGGAGTCTCTTGAGAAGCAATCTTACCAAGTCTGCCAAAATGTCTCTCAATGTTTGAAAATCTGCAAGCACACAAGACTTCAAGCCTTATTTTCATGTTGGACCCATTTGAGGAGTGAAATTCATTGCTCCTCAAGGAATTCACAGAGCACTAACTCATACTAGTTCCTCAGGCTCCTGGCACACCCCAGATTCTCATGAATGATCACCTTAAATTATGTTGTGAAGGGACTCGTGATTAAATGAATAAGCACCAGAGTTTGACAACAGTAAATCAGCAAATAATCATAGGCATGGAAAAATATATGAGTGCAATTTCACAATGCCTCATATATCTGCATTCGCCGTGGCAGGCTTCAGCACTCCCTACATTGAGCTAGAAGTCATCTTTTATACCTAAGTCATAAGAACAAGAATATTCAACTTTTGCTTATTTTTGTTCCCTGTCTGTTCCGTAGTACCTGCAAATTCCCACTACCGATGCTTCTAATATGCTTTGAGGGTTATTAATATATAATTTGTAGTCTCTGCTGTGAAGCTTTGCCTGTATTTTAGTAATAAGATAATATTTTCAGTCTGATAAAAATCATATAATATTTTTGATATGTGTCTACTTCTTTAAAACATTAATTTATCAGACATGTTAATTACTTTTTAAACAAACTTAGGATGGTTATACATAGGAGACTCCATTGCCATGGGGAATATCTTCGAAAGATGACACCATTTCAACTTTTCAAAACTACAATTATGTCATTTTGTAACCATCTAAAATTTTTTTACAAGCATATGCTAAAATCAGAGCTATGGACTGGTTCACCGATAATGACCAGATGACATTAATTATTGGTATATATTTTATAAACATAAATACTCTTATCTGTCATTAACTCTAACTTGGGTGTAAGGACTCAAATAGACCATGTGCATTTCTTTTAAGTTATTTCAGAATATTGCCGTGATTTTTCCTCATCTTTGTACTGATGAGTGGAAAAGGATATTCACTGGCATGTCCTCCTAGAATATGTAGTATTGAAATAACTTAATCAGAAAAGCACAGACCTTCAGTCTTAATCATGGTAATTTGGGGTAAGTTGACTGCTACCTCCCAAAATTCTAGGAATTACTAGAGAGAGATAGTTTTTTGGATTTTAAATACTATTTTGCAATAGGATTTTAACTGCTATTTTTGAAGTCTATGGATTACATGTTATTTTCTACAATACAACTATAATACATTTTTGTCTTTTTCTAGATCTCCAAATACTTTAGTTCTAGCTAATGAAAAATGATCTGGGCCAAAGTGATAGTACAGTGATAGGGTGTTTGCCTTGCATATGACTGACTCAGGTTTCATCTCCAGCATCCATATGGTTCCCTGAGCACTGCCAGGAGTAATTCCTGAGTGCAGAGCCAGGAATAACCCTTGAATGTCACTGGGTATTAAACAAAAGCCAAATAAATAAATATGAATGATCACCATAAACTCCTTTAAATTTTTGATGTCTTAATTTTATCACATATCAAAGGATTGAAAAATAATGTAAAAGCAGATTGGTTGCTTACCTGGTACACAGTTTACCAGTTCAATCCCCAGCCCTGCCAGGAGTGATGCCTTAGCACAGAGTCAAAGGTATGCCCTGAACACAGCCAGGTGTGGCCCAAAAGCCAAAAGGGGTGGGGAGACTAAATGGTTTGAGATTAGACTATAAATAAAACTCAAGTTTAAACATTTGGTTAAATCATTCATAATCTGGAAACTTTCTAGTTGTTCTTGTGTGTGTGTGTGTGTGTGTTTGTTGTCCTTATCTCTTCATTTCCATTATAATACTTTCTATTGGGCATTATATATGATTGAAAATTTAGTTTGGCACGTTTTTGAAGTGTAATTTTTCTATAATTTATTTATCCTTAAAACTGTTTTCTATATGTACAATATGGAAGAAACTTCCAGCCCTGAAAATTCTACAGAGCTATGGAATTAGACAGATTATAACTTAGACACATGAAAATAACAGTTCTTATGATAAAGTAACCTCCTTCAATAAATAATATATGTTCAATCAAAGAATTAAAATATTTGAGCACCTCTTCAAAGAGGTAAAAGAAAGATGAGTAGGTATATATGGAAAGGGAGGTAATGTATATCAGGTAATAGGTTACAAGTTTAAAGGTAGGGAGAGAGAAAATGATGGACAATCACAATTTGTGTTATGCAAATGAAATACCTTAAAGTCTCACAAGCATCAGAGATAAAGCATCTTTGTGTGTGTAAGAGTAAATAGTTTTATTTAGTAACTATATGGGACTGGTGAGGAACAGAGAAAGAAAGAGGAAGTGAGAGAGAGAGAGAGAAACACATTTAAGAGAGCAATAAAGAATGCCAGAATCTCAAAAATAGAGCGAATCAGGGAGATATTTAAGAATGAGTGTTTTGATTTCAATGTGAGCGCCTCCCTCACCTGCTCTAATCCTTCAGAAGTTACCCTAGCCACACAAGAAACCTAAACAGCATGAAAGGTGACAGTAAAAACCAGAGCAAATGAATGACTATGAAAAAAAACCTAATCGGAGATCCAAAGCTAGCAGCTCGGCCTCATGGTGAGCGGTCCTATGGAGTTCCTGGGGGAAAAGTAAAAGTCTCGGCAAGTGCCTGGTCGTGTCCTACATAGTTCCTAGGGCCTGCTCGCCATGCAGGCGGCCGCGCCTTCTGGACTCGGAGCAAGGATTGAGGGGTCTCCACTCAGTCCCCAGCCTCCGGGCCCCAGCCACCACAGCCAACCACAGCAAGACAGAGACTCCAGATCCAAGGCTGTGCTGGCACAGGGCGGCTCAGCAGCCGCGGTTTAATCTTTGACTCAATGTATTTTAGCACCAGGTCCTTTCAGGATCTTTCTCACTTGTACACTTCAATGATCATTCTATTTGCATCAAACTGGAGAGGTTTTGGGGAATGAGGAATTATGATGTCACACTAGAACTCACTATTAAATAATCAGATAGATACATCATACATTATTAGTATCCATAGGACAAGCCATAAAATGTAATAGAAGAGAGATTGGGAAATACAGGGACATAGACAAAGAGATAGATAAGTAAAATGCGCCTGCAATAGGGGCAGGCAGGGTTTGGGTGGGTGTGTTTGGGAATTGGGTGGTGGGAATTGGCACTGGTGGAGGGATGGATTCTGGAACACTGTATTGTAGAGACCCAGTTATGAACATCCTTGTAATTCTATATATCACATGGTATAATAAGGATTGGGGAAGATGAAGGAGAGACGGAGAGAGAGAGAAAGGGAGCGAAGGAAGAAATGCCTGCTCTGGAGCTGGGAGAGGGGGAATGTGGGGACATTGGTGGTGGGAATGGGGCACTGGTGAAGGGATGGGTGCTGGAACAATATATGACTGAGACCCAATTATGAACATCTTTGTAATGTTGTTCTCATGGTGGTGAAATAAAAAATTTAAAAAAAATAAGAAAAAACCTAATCGGGGCTATCATAAGAATTTGAAACTGGACATAAGGAGAGCCTGAAAAAGAACGTCAGAAAGTAGAGTCCATAGCCTGTAGAGGAACTCTAGATATAACACGGTAAACTTACAGAAGAGCTTTGCGAATGGACTTCTTCCTCCATCCTATAACACACAAAAATCAGGACAAGAATCAGAACAAAAGTTATAGAAATAAACATTTTTGTAGCCTATAGGCTACAAAACAAACTCAGATGAAGTATAGTTTTCAGTAATGAGATGAGTCTTTTTTTGGGGCATTAGACTTACGAATATCTATAGGACTTCACTCGTATCCTTTTAATTGATAATTAAATGTTGGAGACTAGAGAAGTTGGAGGAATACATTATTCCATCAAGTATTGAATATAATATTCCACCAAGTATTGAACATCGTATAATACTCAGCTGTTGGATCATATGTGAGTTTTGGGGGGAGTGTTTCCCCATAGTGCTTAGGAGACGCAGAGAGCCCCACTATCAGTGATTCTCAGCCAAGCAGGAGGAATTCAGGGTGAGGGGGAGAGGAAAGCTTTGACATCACCTTACCCAACCTAGAGGAAAGGTTTTATTCCTTTTAGTCACTGCAATTTCTCCTGTGTTGTATAAGCGGCAAAAGAAACAAAACCAGTATGCTATGACTGGGAATGATACAGGCAGAAAGTAGGTTAGAATATGCAAGAAAACCCCACAAAAACAAAAATTATCCTATTGGAGAAAATTTTGTATGTTCACAGTTCATAAAGTCACTAAGAATTGGATCTGGAATATCAGTGGGTCATGCTCCTAGGACTGCCTGCCTTGTCAGCGTGTGGTTATGAGCTGAAATCCCAGGTGCCCCACACATGCTCTTAGTAGGATCTTGGAGGCTGCTGTTAGAGCCTGGTAGCTGTGCTCTCCGTGCCCCTGGCACCATAAAGTGATCTCCAGATACACCACAGCTCTGTGTGTGTGTGCGTGAGCACCACAGAACTGGATGTGAACCCTGGAAAGCACCAAACCAAAAAGATGTACAATCTCCCTGGACAGGAAGTGTGATGTCTTCCTGTGAACCTGATTGTGGTTCATTTACACAGAACCCAGCAACATCTTGCAAGTACCACAGCGATAACTTGTGCCCGAATGACCTCCTTCCCCAATAAGCCTAGGTGCAAGTTACTGAAGAGGAATGCAAAATGCCCATAGGTACCACAGCCAAGTGGAAGGGGCATCATACCTGGGTGTGTGAACCCTAGAGAGCATCACATGTGAAAATTGTGTGAGCACCATTGCAAGCGTTTGTGCAACTCCTGATCATTACTACCATAAGGTCATTTACTGAAAGAAACACAAGGCAGAATCGGGCTGGAGACACAGCAGGTATGGTGCTTGCCTTGCATGTGACTGACAAGGGTTCAATCCCCAATGACCAATATTGTCTCCATTCTAGACAGCGGTGATACCTGGGCACAGCTACATTTTCTCCTTACAAAAATGGAAGGAGAAGAAGGAGGGAACTAAGATAAAGAGTGTGAGAGGAGGGATAATAAACATAACATTTTTAATGGAGATTTAATTGACTGATTACATAATATTCACATGCAAGTATTTCAAGATCCTGTGGACTGGACAGATAGTATAGGAATTTAGTTGCTTTCCTTTCCACAGCTGACTTGGTGTAAACCCTGGTACTATGTACTGACTAATAAATATAGTTCCAAAGGAAAAAGACAATAAAACAAATCAATCATTGTGTTGGAGTTAGCAATTTCAGTGGACACATCAAACCCTTAAAATCAACCAGAATCTTCCTGTACTACTGAATATAGTCCTTGAGGCTGCAAGTCTGATTGGGACTGAGCAACAGTAAGTCAACTTTGGATCACATAACTGGATGACCATCAGGAGTAGCTCTTAAGGAAGGTCGCCTAAGCATTTCTTAAACACCCATCCCCCTAAATTAAGGAGACAAAACATCCAAATAAAAAATGGAAAAAAATCTGAACAACTTATACAAACTAATATAAATATGACAAGCATATAAAAGATATGGCCCCACACGTGCGGGAGGGGCCAGGCTGGCCGGGCTTGGAGCCGGGATTCTCCTCCCATTCCTCCACCTCCATGCCAGCAACCCCGGAAGAGAGACACTCCAGACCCACAGCTCCCTCAGCACGTGGCCACAGAGCCCGCTACAGTCTTAGATAGTGCTGGATGCTAGGATCAGGTCCTTCCCAGGATCTTTCACACTAATGCACTGTATATAGTTCTAGGCAGGTTCTAGCCATAGTCCATCATCCCAGTGAGTCTAGCAAGAAGCCAGGGGAACCCCCCACACCCTGAGTTCAGTCATTCTCAACATCCAGACTCCACAGCTCCTAAGAGCTCCACCCAAGATAAGCTGATCTTTCTCATTGAGTTTTACCAGTAAATGCTCGAGATGAGAGTCTTCTACTGAGAGTATACACCTACACAGCAGAGCCTGGCAAACTACCTGTGTTTATTTGATATGCCAAAAACCAGTAACAATTTGAACCTCATTCCCGTGACCTGAAGGAATGGCTTGAGGCTCTCCCTGTTCCTGGAGAGCAGATGCTCTTGGACTACACTTGCTTGCAACAGGACATATGGAGATGTTACTGGTGCCTGCTGGAGCAAATCAATGAACAACGGGAAGACAAGTGATACAAGTGATATAAAAAGATACTGTGTCATACTTCACTAGGGAAATGCAAATTAAAAATATATAAATCTTTACACATCTACTACTCTGAGTCAATGTTTTTCAAAATTGTAGTGACAGTTTCTGAGGATATCAGTTACAGCATATCTCCTGTATTACTAGTGGAATTGTAGGTAGACAAAATGGCACAGCATTTTAGAACACCGGCAGCTTCTGTAAAATTAAATATGCTTTTCCACACAACCAAGAAAATACACTCATAGTCTTTACTCATGTTATCTGAAACATTGTATCAACATGAATGCTGCATATGAATGTTTATGAAAGTTTTTTCCTTAATCATTAGAAACCGAAAGCATAAGTATTCTCCCTATACATGAGTGGATAGACATTTGGTGCTTTCATGGTATGGAACAATATTCCATGATAAAGAAGACTGACCTGAAGCTACGCCAACACATGGATGTATATTCACTGCATATTCCTATTACAGAAGATGCACCTTGAAAAGAATGTAAATTTTCTTTTTTTTTGAAACTTGTGCTCTAGTGGCAGTAAACAAATTTCTTGTTGCATCAAACTTTGGGAAGGTGGTTTAATTTGTTAAATGCAGTTGTTGTTAGTGTCATGAAATTATTTTATGTGATATTGAAATGGTGAAATATATCAATTTTATCAAAATTCATAGAACATTAAAGCACAGGAATGATACGTGTTATATACAAAATTTTAAGTCATTTAAGATTTCTTAGGTCTTCAGTATAAAATAGATTATGACAGAAATATCTAGTTGAATTCTAATATATGAACAACCTCAGGGAAGACAGGGCTGTAAAACACACTGGCCTAAATAATTTTGAAATAAACAGAATCTCTAAGAATAGAAGTAAGATAAGCAATACATAATATTAGACACTGTTTGACAGTTGTGAAATCACTATACATCTATTCTTTAATTACACAAGCAATTGAAAGCCGGTGTCCAGAATGATCCTTGTGGATTGCAATAGAAGGCTTCGCTGCAAACTCATATTTGGTTTAATATAATTGCAGACAGTTATGTTTATAAATATTTATACATATGTGGTAAAAATGACATTATTATTTTCATGCACATTCATGATTTTTTCTAATAGAACTAAAATGAATGGCTTCCTAGAAACAACAAATATACCTAGTACCCACATACTGTTTTCTAATATCATTATATCTTAAAGAATAAAATGCCATAAAAAAAAACTAACTCTGGGTCTGGGACAATAACTCTACAAATAAGCCTGCAATATCTAATGGCACCCAAAAGGGAAAGGTATTCAAAAAAAAATAAAACAACACAATAATTATCTGGTTTGGTTAAACACAGAGAAAACTAACAGAACTTCCAATGACCAAATTGGGAGCAAGTTCAGCAACAAAGTTAATTATATAATATTGTATTATAACAGAGTAAATGGAAAAAATTATAATATTCACTAACTATATAAGTATGACCATTATTTATGTTTCCATAATGATAAAAATAAGAGATTGGGCAAATGAATACAATGCAGAGAAAGCAATTCCCATGAAAAGCACTTTAAGTTAAGAACCCATTTCAAGGAGGTGGAGTATAACTCCTACTTTTAAAGTTTGTGCAGAGTATATTTCTTCCAAAGCAATAAGTGGGCCACAGAGAACCCCTAAAAATGCTTTTGCCTCAATCAGATGATCATGGTTTCTATTAATACTGATAAATTATATTGATAGAGAGAAATGTAAGATAGAATGAGAATGCCACTATGACGCTACAGTTTCCTTTCCCAAAGCCATCACTACTGTCTAATTCTAAGAAACACATCAGACAAATCTCATTTGTGAGGATTTATTTAAAAGTATCAAAACCTGACTAGCACTTTTCTGAACTGTGAAAGTTATCTCAAATAAAGGAAATCTGAGAAACTCGCAAAAAATGAGCACTTTAAGGAGAACTGATGACTGTATCTGATGCGGAATCCTGACTGGAGTCCCATACCCAGAAAGATAAATAGGTATAGGGTCCTATGCCATGGGTAGCACTTGAGTACACTCAGTATGGCCAGAAAACCAATTAACATTAAAATAATAAAATTAAGGATATTAGATACCAAGATTCAAACTCTTAAAAATGACCAAGAATAATAATAATGCATCAACACAGATTCCTTAGTTTCAGTTGTGTGCCATACTAATCGAGGAAGGAAATGGCAAGAGAAGCAGCATTAGGTATAAGGGAACTCTGATGCTATCTACTCCAATTATTTCTAAATTTAAAATTACTATAAGTTTTTAAAATGGAAAAAAGAAGGAATATGCTAATGAGATCTCTTCTGTGTAAACACTGATGGAGGGTGTGGCAGTTACAAGAGTCATTTTAACTCTGAATCAGTAACTTCTGAAATATTACTGTAATCTCTACTATGATTTCAGGGTTATCTAGATTGGGCACAATTCTTCTTAATACCCACTGTTTTTCTTTTGGTTTTCATCCCAAGGCAGAGCCTGGCAAGCTACCCATGTTTTATTTGTTATGCCAAAAACTAGAAACAATTATGAGCCTCAATTCCTTGACCTGAAGAATGGTTTGAGGCTCTTCCTGTCCCTGGAGCAAGCAGATGCCTTTGATTGCTACACTTGCTTACAACAGAACGTATGGAGATGTTACTGGTGCCCACTTGAGCAAATCGGTGAACAATGGGAAGACAGTGGTACAGTGATACAGTGATAAAGTTAGTAAGTTTCCTAGGAAGTATTTTGTCATGAAGCATATAGAATAAGATAAAAGACACTTAAAGGGCCAAGCGATAGTCCAGCAGGTAGGGCATTTGTCTTGAATGCAGTCAGCCCATGCCGGCCCGGGTTCGATCTCTGGCATCCCATATGGTCCCCTGAGCACCGCCAGGAGTAGTCCCTGAGTGAAGAACCAGGAGAAACCCCTGAGCATTGTCGGATGTGACCCAAAAAGAAAAAAAAAAAGACACTTAAAGAATAAGAGGTAATCAACTATGTCATTTGCTATAGGAATGACTTGATCTGGAAAATTAATGAGAAAATTAACACCAAGTAGTAAGGCTGCCTACCATGAAACTCCTTTGTGTGGTTGACTAGTGGATCTGTTTTCCTGGTGAATAAATCACTAAGTGAAAAGAAATGTTCATGAAATGAAAATCTCCTTCATTCCTTAAGCTCCATGTGCTGCTTTTAAACATTTTAACGATTGAATTATTGATTTCTCAAGACCCAGGCTGGGTCCTTCTGTATGAATTTGTATGGGTGTCTCACAGCAGAGCTAGTTTCACTGCTTAGGGGAAAGTGGAAAGACAGCACAGGCTGTGCTTTCCAGCTGGCAAAAATCTGGAGGAACAGAGGAAGAGAACTGCTGGCAGTGGACGGGGAATCCCTGCCAATTTTGTATTGCACAGTTGAAAACTCCATGTGCTTCCCGTCACACAGCAATCTTTTCACACCTCTTGTGCCATTAATTAAGCTCTCTTTATCCTTCTGAATTCAGGGAACAGACCCGCATCATTGAATGTTGAGATCCAATTTTAACAGGGCCAGACATGAGATATATTCAATATTGGATGGTTTCCTTGTACTCATTTTTACACAGTAGAATGGAGTGAGGTGTGAAACACACCATATATTTGCTATAGCCATTGATCTTGTCACAGAGCTGAACCTTTTGGGAATAATCATTCAGACCATCTGTCCAAGACAGGGTCATAAATTGCATATTTTTCCATAGAATTGTATTCTGTAGCATTAGTATGAATTGAATAGTTATTAGCAGACTGTGACTTGAATAAATGAGTTCTCTGTCAAAAGGACTGAGGAATTTAAAAATTATTGCATGAACAGGTATACATATAATAATTGATATTTTTCTCGGACCTTTTCTGTAATTATCATTTCTTTGGCTTTCTAGTCAAAGAACTCATCAATAATCAGAATTTATGTTGAATATTTTTCTTTATTATTTATTGCTTTTATGAAAATAGTGTTCTTATTTTAATGTTTTGCTTGGAATAATTACTAATGGTCAAAGATTATGAGGTTGCAAGTACCTATTGACCTTGCAACATTAGAGAAAAAATATTAAAACCAGGAAATTAATATTAAATCATGCAGAGAATTCATGCATATATTTTGTCAGCTTATTATGCATTTGTGTATTTGTTGGATTTGGTGTGCATGTATTTTTATATACAATTTTATGGAATGTTCACTGTATCACTGTCTTCCTGTTCATCATCGATTTGCTCGAGCAGGCACCAGTAACATCTCCATATGTCCTGTCTCATGCAAGTAGAGCCCAAGGTCATCTGCTTGCTCCAGGAACATAAAGAGCCTCAAACCATTCCATCAAGTAATGGGAATGAGGTCTATAACTGTTACTGGTATTTGGCATATCAAATACGACACGGTAGCTTTCCAGGCTCTGCCGTTCATTTTAAAATTTACGCAGTTCATATACAAAACAATCCCATCACCAGTAGGTTTCCCAGTATTACAATTGACATCCCTTCACTTCCTTATTTACAAAATTTGGCAACCAGTAATGTTTTGCATGTCTATATTTTTGCTATTTAAAAATATTACATAATGGGATCATATATTACTCAAACCCCATGAGACTGACCTTTTTCTTTTAATATTTTATTATTTATTTTATTTTTTTACAATTAAAAAGTGGGGTTAGTCTACAGGTTCCAGACCGCCCTCCAGTCCTAACAGCGGTATTCTTTCTTCCTTTTTTTCTCCAGCGGATTAGCAAAAGGCAAAATCATGATGATTCCCTTGAGACTTTTTAAAATAAGAAAGAAATCTCAAATCTCAAACTGATTACTCTCTGGTCAATTTAAAATTACATGTATAATAGCTGTATAATAAGTTTTATATTAGGGCTGAATGTTCCCTTCCCATGATGTTCAGTCAACCAGTAACTGGGTCAGCCACATGCAAAGGTCTAAGGTCCCTGTACTCCTAGGAATATACCCAGGGTACCAAAAAGCACACAGAGAAAAACACCATCTACACTTCTATGCTCGCCGCAGCTCTGTTCACAATAGCCAGAATATGGAAACAATCTGAGTGCCCAAGAACAGATGATTGGATAAAGAAGCTATGGTACATCAACACAGGGGAATACTATGCAGCTGTTGGGAAAAAGAAATGATAAAATTTGCATATAAATGGATGGGCATGTAGAGTATCATGTTAAGTGAAATTAGTCAGAAAGAGAAGGACAGATATAGAATGACTGCATTGATTTGAGGGATATAAATAAAAAATAGAATGAGACTAATATCCAAGGCTGGGCAAAACAGGGAATAGGAGAACTTGATGGCTGGAAACTGTTACAACTATGTGGAGGTCAGAGGTTAGGTAAGATAGAGAAGGGACCAATGTACTAATAATTGTTGAAAATGGTAATGCCAGACTAGAAATGAGCATTGAACAGAGTTAGCTCCTAAATGTTTGTACTGCACACCACAATGTGTAAGAGAAGGGAGAAATAGACAGAAAAGGAGGAGGAGGGAGAGGAGGAGGAGGAGGAGGAGGAGGAGAAAGATAAGGAAGGGGGAAAAGAAGATGAGGAGGAGGAGGTGGAGTAGGAAAAAAGGGTGCCTGCTGTAGAGGAAGGAGGGTTGAGGGAATCTGGGGTCATGGTGTTGGGAAGGGTGCACTGGTGGAGGTTATGGTGCTGGAACACTGATGACTCAAACCCAATCATGAACAACCTTGTAATGGTAGTATAATAAATTAAAAAATAATAGATCCCTGTACTATTCCAATTGAGGAAATTTTTGAAGACTCTAACCTCCATATCTATTAATTATCTATTAATTAAGGAAGCTCAGTGAACAGGGCTGTTCAAGTGGAAAACCTAAGGTTTTCTGTAAAGGTAGTTGACCTAGGTTTCTTCTTTTAGATATTTGTGGTAGAACGCTAAATATAAGAGCTTGTGTATTAAAGACAACAGTTGTTGATCAGAACCAATAGCAAAATGGTCAAACTGCTGGTTCAAAAACAGAAAGGTAATGATCTCTCTCATTATATTGTCTCTGTAAGATGAAAAGTAGGAACGTTAGCAGAATTATAAATCTTGTTCTCGACCTAGCCTCCTCCTTATTCAGCTCCTTATTCTTGTTTCTTCTTTCTCTCCATTTTCAGAGGCAAGCTAGGGCTCAGAATACTTCAAGCTTACCAGTTGACGGAGCTAGCTAGAAGGGACCTTGGGCCTCCTGAGCACCGCTTGGAATCTCCACCACCCCCATCCCTGCCCTGTCCCCAGATAACACACAAGGGCAATGTTTGGAGATATTTAACACTTTAGGAATATGGAAGTATCGTAACTAATACACCATAAGCCTGAACATCGATGATGTTGTAAAATAAATATACAAATAATACATATTTAAACAAGCATTGGTCTAAAGTATATGTCAATAATCAAGGTTCTGATGTATAATCTCCATGAAGCAGAGATTCAAAAACTGTGTCAGTTTTCTATGAGCAAAACATACTAGAGGAGGGCTGGATGACAGTACAGTGACAAGGCACTTGCTTTCCATGCAGCTACCTAGGTTCGATCACCAGCACGCCATATACTGATCCTGGCCCATGGGAGTGATCCGTCAGTACAGCACCAGAAGTAAATCCTGAGTATGGCTAGGTATGGCCCCAAAAACAAAAAAAAAAAAGAAAAGAAAAATATCCCATAGACTAATATGATAGTCTCATCATTGGAAGGTACTGATTATAATTATCAATTAATCACAATATGTTATAAATTAGATATATACATGGTAAAGAAAGACATCATCTTTATATAAAATAAAATGACCATATTGGTTTCTGATAATATACTAAATGTAGTGCCAAAATATTTAGTCTAACATCCACACAAATCGATTGGTTATCAGAGTGATTTTGTTACTGAACACCCAGAATTGATGCCCCTCTAAGCAAACAATATTTCTGAAATTCCTTTTGGGTCATAGTTATTATGGAAGACACACCACACATGACATGGTTCCAAAGACAGTGGAACAGGCTGTTGTGCTCACTTCTTTATATATGTTTTGTCCTGCAAATATGAGCTATCTGATGACAAGAAACAGCTGCTTGTCTTGGTATTGTCATTTACTAATACATGCACATGGAAAACAGTAGATTGGAATAAAAGCATGTTGTCCTGATGCAAAGGGGTCTAATAAAACCCAATTGAGATCTGATGGAAATGGCTCTTCACATCAAGTCAAATAAATTAGACAGTCTGTGAGAGAAGCATACTTTAGATTGCTGCTCTATCTTCTGCTAAGAACATGTGATTTTATTATTCTAACTTCCTCCATTATGCTTGGACTTTATATGGAGAGAATGGCCTTGTATATTTTCCATAGGATTAGTTTCTATCAATATTTACAGCACTGAACCCTTAATTAGGAACTCAACAATAAATTCTTTTCATATGGATACCAATGAATGTTCCCCGTCTCTTTGATTACAAATTTTATAAAGGGTAAAATCCTGAACTAAAATTCTTGCTCTAGTGGCAAGAACAATTACTGAAATGCCATTTCATAATTTCTTATTCATTAGAAGATAAAGTACCTCATACAGGGTTGGAACGTTACAAGACTTAGTCACTATTGTTAAAACTGAAGTATATGACTGTGCTCATTCCTTGTCTAAGGGTCAGACATTTATGAGCAGAATGAAATACTCATTTGAATCATTGTTTAATACATTTGAATGTTATAAGACCATACGCATGTCATATTAAAGGGGTGGGACTATTGTTATGGAGGATAAAATTCATACCATATAGAGAATTTTTCATCAGCTACAGAGAATGGCCTGAAAAATATTGTCCCACAGATCCAGTTAAGTATTACCCCAGGAACTGCCTGGTAAACAGGACTATAGTTGTCACCGCTCTTTATGAGAACAGGAGAGCATAATTTTATGAGGCTCCTTCCTTGCACCATCAATTTTAATGGAGCTTAGTGTAGGGAAATATTTTCCAGGTATTATATAGCAAGGCCTATGAATCCTAAATAATGCAGCTAATATTATTCCTCCTATAGGCACTAATAAAACAATTTTGACTTAGGATTTACTTGCATCAGCCCTCAAACCCCAACCAGGAGCTTTATTATCAAAGCCAACATAATTTTCATAGCCAAAGATCCATACCCCATACTGGGAGCAAGAGCATAACAAAAAAGAACTTGTGTTTAGGTGATGATAAGTCAGTTCTTTATAACAAGTCATTTTATAGTACTAAGGAAAAAGTCATTTTGGTAACACTAAAGGAGACTATGAACCTAACTCCTGAGAAAAGATAAGAAAATGTTACCATTTAATTAAAAATGCTTGGTAAAGATTAGTTAAGGGAATCTGAATTTGTAGTAATTAGTGGTAAAAGAGGATCATTGGATTGATGACATAAATTTCTCAAAATAAAAACTTCAAATCCTAATCTCGATGTCCATAATGGATGAGATGCATTACACAGTGAGGTCAGGTATGGCAACGGAGTCATTTCTGTAGGTCTGAGTCAGATGTTAATATTCTGTTATTGCAGGCCAGGGCCATACGTTTAATTTAGTGCTTCGTTCAGAAAGGAGTACTGCATATTGGCTTTTGACCACATCTGTCAAGGTCTGGATGGGAAAATTGAAAGGTATTGGCTTTATTCATGAATAGTTTAGTACTTAGCAAATGCCTCCTATTCCATTGCTGTTTCTCCAGAATTGAAAATAAAAGGTCTCTACATAATCGCTCTGTATTTACTTCACTTTTCATGGGGAAATTTGTTTCCCATGTTTCCCCAACTCACTTGGGCAGTAATACTGGGAATTAGTCCAAGTTGTACATCCTATCTCTCCTATACTGCAAAAATAATCACACCACTCCTCTGGTGTGGAGGAGTCAGTTGGATGTAAAGAGACCATGCCTGGGTCCTACAATTGTTTGGTACAGCTAGCCCTATAGCTTTCTTCTTTCATCAGGTTTTTGATTGTCCTCCTAAGTGTATTTTTCATATCTTCCTAAAGACAGTCACAATTCGACTGATTTGTTCCAGTCATAACCAGGTTTAAAAAAGGATATTCTATCATTAGTTAAATATGATTTTTTAGTTTCCAGCATTTATTTTACTATTAAGGATGTTATATTAAGAAAATAATTTATACTGCTGGGGCCAGAGTGATAGTGCTGTGGGTACAATGCTTGCCTTGCAGACAGTCAACCTGGGTTTGATTACGGTTGAGCATAGTCAGGAGTGACCCTGAATGCAGAGCCAGGAGCAAGCCCCAAGCATCAGTGGGTATGACTCCTGATAAAGAATCCTCCCAAAGAAAATTTATGTCTATATTCAAAAGCTGTATTTTAAGATATTGATTTAAAATTTTCTTCTGTATTTGGATGTTTCCTAGTGACTAAACAAGAAATTTGGAGTGTTTGGATGTTTAAGAGTGATTATTTAAATACATGGAGGCAATCATTATATTCTACATGTCTTCTCCTTTAAGTTAACATATCTTAAAATCTAATATTTGTGGATTTAGTAAACATTCACCCAAGTAATGTACTGTTTCTGTCCTTGTTTTTTGCATTAGATTTCTAGGGCGTTTGCCTTTGCACGCGCCGGCCTGTGCCGGCCCAGATTCGATCCCCGGCATCCCATATGGTCCCCCGAGCACTGCCAGGAGTAATTCCTGAGTGCAAAGCCAGGAGTAACCCCTGAGCGTCGCCGGGTGTGACCCAAAAAGCAAAAAAAAAAAAAAAAAGAAAAGAAAATTGGTATTATTGCTATGAACCTTTCTGAGTTATAGATGGCTTATTAATATCACCCCAATTAGACACCTCCTTATATTGTCTATAAATCTCTAACTTCTAGCATTTATCTAATATTTTTAAAAACATTATGGTCTTGATTAAGTTATTTGCTTTGGTCAATGAATTTATATCTTTTTTTTAGATTAGCTTACTTGGATAATGCTGGAGGTTATAAATTTAAGGTTCATTTTTGCTTATACACATTTACATTATGGAGATAGATCTGTATTTTGGATATTGCTTTTACTGTGAAAAATGATATATAGCATCCAATATAAATGACATATGTTGGTATTTCTATATTGTAGAACACCTACATTGTTTACAAACCAATAATATTATAAACAAGTAAGCCAGTAGCATTTTGAGCACAATTGTCCATTATAAATATGGTTTAGTGTAGCTTAAAAGTAACTACAGTGGTTAAGGTAGCTTGCACCCTACCTTGATTCATTTCTTAATACTTCATATGATTCCCTGAACACCACCATGAATGACCCCCTAAACACAGAAACTTTTAGCACAACCAGGTATGGCTTAAAAAAACGAAATCACTTCTTGTATCACTTAAAAAAACAAAATCACTTCTTGTCCTCCCGTTGTTCATCAATTTGCTCAAGTGGGCACCAATAAAATCTCCATAGTTCCGGTTGCATGCTAGTTTGGCCCAAGGTTATCTGCTCGCACCAGGACCACGAGAAGCCTCAAACAATTTGTTCAGGTCATGGGAATGAGGTCTATAATTGTTACTGGATTTTGGCATCTCAAATATGACATGGGTAGCTTGCCAGGCTCTGCCATAAAAACAAAATAAAAAAAGATTTTTTGCCCGTCTACTGGAATTTGTATTTACAGATATAGTAGCAAAAAATGAGGTTGCCACCCCAAAGTTTTCCTCTTATTTGAAATCCCTACACTTGACTTTATGAATACAAATAATTTTAGCAATATCAATATCCTTATAAAGTAGGTATTATAAGAAAATATGATAGATAGGGAACTGAAGCTTGAGAAATGTAGGCCATATTATTGAAGTCATGCAATTAAAACAGTGAGACAAGGATGCACTCTCTTTCCCTTTGATTCAGAAGCTCGTACTATTAAGCATTGGTTCATCTCATTGTGCCCACTCTCTGCTAACCAAAAAGTGCTTCCATTTGCTTGTAGCCTACAGTATGATTCACACTCCTCAAGTGAAAATGTGATTTCATCTAGTGTTCTTCTCCTTTCAAATGACTCACTTAAAACTTTGCTCACTCTTGTCCACATTTCCTTAATGAGTTTGAAGACTAATGGGATCTGTTGGGCCTCAATATGGAACAGTCACTAAGTGCCTGCATTCCTTTAGTCCTCACTTGAAAAGCTACTAAACACTGGGGCATCACTGGCTTCATAGGTAAACGTTGTGAACTGCTGTTTTAATCTGGGCTTTTACCTCAGTGACATATTGTTTTATTTTGTTTCCTCCGTTGGGGCCGGACCTGACTGTTCTTATTGCTGTCTCTGTGGCCAGGGGTTACTCCTGCCAGGGCTCAGGGGACAATATGAGGTGCCAAGCATAAAAGTGGTGTCAGCCAGGTGCTGCACAAAGCCTACCATCAGTACTATTACCACAATCTTGCAATTTAGTAACATCTTATAAATTTTTGTGATTCCTATAGCATTTTTCCAACATTTTCGAGGCCGTAGAATTTAAGTTCAATATGCGATTTCATGCCTATAAATATATAAAATAGACAAAATAAAGTGCCCTGGAAAAGGGAGCAATGTTGAATTTGAACATCCACTGCTTACTCTTACCTTGACTACCATGGGAACAAAGGCATTGCCATGGAAACCATAGGATCTGACTCTTAGAGTCAGCAATGTGATGTATTACATGGATCAGTCAATTCCTTCCATATTCTAAGTCCATGTCTTCATTCTCTGCCTAGCACAGTGCCTGACACATAGAGAAATCCAAATGTAAACAGGTGCTCCAACATGAAACTTGACAGGAAAATTATAAACCCCTATATTTATAGAACTTAAAAAAAACTTCATTGAAATTCCACTCCAGTTGAACCAGAATTACCAGAAAGTTCCCCACATGGTGTGAACATCACTTGAAAGAGGTACAGATTTTTTTTTCTAAACAAAACCTCCCCTGGGACCGGAGTAATAGTACAGCGGGTAGGGCATTTGCCTTGCACGCGGCCGACCAGTGCTGGCCCGGGTTTGATTCCCCAGCATCCCATATGGTCCCCCAGCACTTCCAAAAGTAATTCCTGAGTGTAGAGCCAGGAGAAACCCCTGAGCATTGTCGGGTGCAACGCAAAAAAAACACAAAAAATTAGATAAATAAATAATACAAAACTTCCTCACTGACAGGCTTCTTCACCTCTCAGAAGATCAAGCAATTTATTTGCACGACATAAATACACACACACAACACACACACATACACACACACACTATGATGCCAATATCCAAAGTCAGGTAAAACATGTATCAAGAGGTCTAGTCAAAGGTTGAATCTACCACAAACGTGTGGGAGTGAGAGGTTAGGTAAGACAGAGAAGGGAACAGTGTGCTAATAATTGTTGAAAGTGATAGTACCAGCCTAGAACTGAGCATTGAATACAGGAAAGAAGATACACATGATAACCTCTAAATGAATGTATTGTAATCCACAATGTGTAACAGAAGCAAGAGGGAAAGAGAGAGAGAAAAAAGAAAGAGAGAGAAAGAGATAAAAAGAACCTGCCATATAAGCAGGCTAGGGGGGGGGAAGGGAATCAGAGACATTGGTGGTGGGAAATGGGCACTGGTGGAGGGCATGGGTGCTGGAACACTGTATGACCGAAACCCAAACATTAACATCTTTGTAATTGTATATCTCACGGTCGTATAATAAAATATTTTAAAAATGAAAAAAAAGAACATCGAGCAATCAGCTATTACTATTTCCACCTATCAAACTATTTTTTCCATGATTAACAGATCAATCTACTTAAGTATATTTGGTTAAAATACAAAAACAGGGTATATTGTAAAAAGTTTAGGGGGGTTAAGATATTGACAGGATGCCAATCCGATTTCAGTCCCCTAAAAGCACTGTATACCCTACGTATACCAGGGAATAACTCTCAGTACAAACCAGAAATAGGTCCGAAGCATCTCTGAATATGATTCAAAAAGCAAAATATCAAAGCAAGTGAACAATATAGTGATACTTTTAAAGGTTCTGTTAGGAAAAGGCTATAGAAAACAATAAAACATAATGAATATGAAAAGACATTCACTTTTAGTCTATTCCTGTTGGTTTATAGTGATTACTCTCATCCATTTTAAGATTCTACTGTTTAAGAATTTCTTCTTTTGCCAGGGACCTGGTAATGACTTGGAACTAGCATATTTTCAGGAGCACTACTGTCCTGATCTAGATAAACTCTTTTCTGTTGCTGAATTGTTGACATTCAAAAGTAGTTTAATATATCTAGGGATAAGCAACTGATTCTGTAACACAACATCCTACAGATTATTAAAGAACTATAACATATGAAGCTGAAAATACCTAGTTAAAAAACAGGAAACAATTCCACATTATGTAGTTTAAATATGGGTGAGGTACAGTGATGGGCAAGTTTCTTTGTTTTTAAAATGTGGTATAGCACATATGTAATAGGTAAAAGACAGGAAAAACATCAGGAGGTGATATGGAGACAACATGTTTTCAAGTGAGGTTAGAGAGTGAATGAGGCTGACAACTTTTATTGGCAATATAGTTAATACTTTAATCACTTGATCACTTGAATTACTTGAATCCTGTTATTCATCAATTTGCTAGAGCGGGCGCCAGTAACATTTCCATTGGACTCTATCACGTGCCAATGTAGCCCAATGGCATCTGGTTGATTCAGGAATATGAAGAGCCTCAAACCGTTCCTTCAGGGTCTTGACAAGGAAGTCTGACCATCTTGTAGGTGGCGGCCACGTGATCTTTTGACATCCCGTGGGATCCAGTCGGTAACGGCTCTAGTCCAGCGGTTGTCTCCAAATCGCATTACATGTCCAGCCCATCTGATTTTCGAAGCCTTGGCAAACGAGACAGCGTCCCTGATTCTGGAATAGCGACGGAGGTCAGAATTCGGATTCCTTCTCTCACTTGAGTGAGATGTGATATTCCAAGCATAGCCCTTTCGATGCCTCTCTGGGAGATCCGAATAGCATTCTCATCCTGCTTTCGTAGGGCCCAGGTCTCTGAGGCGTATGTTAATGCAGGGAGAATGGTGGAGTTGAAGAGATGTGCCCGGAGCCGGAGGTTCTTTGTCCTTTTAGCTATTTCTTCGATGCCTTTGAAGGCATTCCATGCCGCTCTCTTCCTCCTGCGCAGCTCAGGTTTTAGGTCGTTCATCATGTTGACTTCTCGACCTAGGTACACATAACTGCTGCATTCAGAGATGTTTGTTCCATTGAGAGTGAATGGGGCCTCAGGAACTAGCTCATTTCTCATGAACATAGTTTTCTTCAGATTCAGCTGTAGACCTATCTTTCCACATTCTGGGTCAAAGTCAGCCAGCATTTGTGCCGCTTGGCTAATGTTTGGTGTTATTAGAACGATGTCATCAGCGAAGCAGAGGTGGTGTAGTTGCCGACCATCTATCTTCACTCCCATTTCTTTCCCATTCTAATTGTCTCATGATGTTCTCGAGGGTGGCACTGAAGAGTTTTGGTGAAATGGTATCACCCTGTCGAACCCCTCTTTTGACATCAATGATCACTTCTTGGTAGAATGGTGAGATCCTGGTGGTGAATCCGTAATACAGCTCACGAAGGATCTTGATGTATTGGGTTTGAACACCCTGTTTGACTAGGGCTTCGATGACTGCTTCAGTCTCCACAGAATCAAAGGCTGTGATTTATTTCCAGTAAATTCACATTACTCATCATTTTTCTTCTATCTTTGTAAGTGGTCACTGAGTTAAGCACTTACTTAAATAAAATAAGTATTTTATCTGTGAAGGCCATTTCAAATTGTAATCATTCAAACATAAAATGTAAGGTTATAATGATATACTGAAATTTGTAGAACTCAACTCATTCAAAGACTCTGGGTATTCAAATATAATATTCTATCACTAAAAATCAAGCCTTAGTAGGTAATTTTCCTTAGTCATTGGAATCTAAACAGTTATAGTTTTTTTTTTGCTCCCAGAGTAGCTTATGTAGATTTTTTTCAGTTTTTGAATGGTATGGTAAAATGCTAATTACTATAGAATTTAAAACTTTGTAAGACATCAAATAGTGCTGAGGCATTTTACTTTAAAACAGCAGAGTCTAATATAAAATGATATATGTTTGATAAATATTTACTGAATGAGAAAGCCAATAGATTATCTCACACAACTTTATTAATTAGATAAATATAGTTGCAGCACAATGACAAAATTAACTCATTCAATCCTTACAATTGTTCCATTAGGCTTATCTGCCTATGATACAAATGTCAAGTGAAGAGTTGCTGCTTAGACACAATTGTTTCTGTGTCTGAAGTATGTTATTGTAGCCTTCACTACATCTGCATATTATTTATAATTTGTCATTGATCTGTCATAAAATTTACTACTTATTTATCATTAATTAATATTTCCTCATTAATCTTAAGTAACTCCATGTTATGTACTATAATTGGTGGAATGCATTGGTGAGTAGAAATACACATACTCATTTCTCCCATGGAGCTCACAGTCTAATGGAATTTTTACATACTTTAATCAAATAATCACACAAATGGCTATAAAGTTCTAACTCTAGTTGTAGTACAAATGAGGTATCTATCATACTCAGAGATCAGTTATAATGAAGCCTGGAATTATGTTAGGTCAAGGTAAAGGACGGCTTCACTTTTTATATTTTTGCTTTTTTGGGTCACACCCGGCAATGCTCAGGGGTTTCTCCTGGCTCTGCACTCAGGATTACTCCTGGCGGTGCTTGGGAGACCATATGGGATGCCAGGGATCGAACCCAGGGCTGGCATGGGCCAGCCGTGGTGCAAGGCAAAACGCCCTACTCGCTAGACTATCGCTCCGGCCCCAAGTACAATTTCACTTTAAAAGGATAAATAAAGCAACTCCATTAGAACAAACAGACACAGATTTCCATGCACATTCAACATTGAAAAATGTGTTCTAAGAAAGAAGTAGATGACAAATAAGTTATTAAGAAAATTTGTAATGATATTACAGAGTGAAACATCACTGTGTAAAGAGGTGGCAGGGACTAGACTAGACAAAACTGCTGATAAGTTCATACTACACATTTTCAACTTTGTCTTTGGTGCAATGGCGACTCATCCAAATAGTTTAAATAAGGAAATAACATGATCAGAGGCAAACTTTTAAAAAGAAACAGTGGCTGCCAGTCCCTTGCTCCCAGTTGTAAACCTATTTAGAAGAAGCGGCTAATTAATGGTTAGAATCACTCTTGGACTGTAATTATCTTTTCCCTCCCTTTACTCATCAGAGGAGTACAACAGAATTATCATCATTGATGCTTTAATCACTGGAGAACCGTTCCACTTGATCAATGCTCAGAGTTCTTTGAATGCTATCTACTTTACAATACCAGAAAAGCCCATGGGTCATCTCCGTAGTCCATACACAGATTTCATAATTATTCACCCAAAATTCAAAGTTTGCTTACCCAAATTAAAATAGTGCCTTAAAATAATTTAACAATATGGAGTTATCAATGGAATCATTAATTAAATTACCTAATGGTGAAAATTTAGGAATCAATTACAAAATAATTAAAGTAATGAGACTAGCGACATTTAGAAGATAGTATAAAGAGAGCAATTGTGTGAGATGGCAATTGTCCCTGGACACACTTAATAATTACAAACACTTAAATGCATTATTGGTTCCAAAATGGCCCCTTGTGGAGTACAGAGAAAAGAAAAGAATGTTCATTCTCCAGATACGATTTTGAATTCCTATCGAAATAAGTTATGTGCATTAATTTATCACTTGTATAACTTGTCATCCCGTTGTTCATCAATTTGCTCGAGCAGGCACCAGTAACACCTCCATATGTCCTGTCCTGCTGTGTGCTAGTGTAGCCCAAGGGATTTTGCTCACTTCAAGAACACAAAGAGCCACAAACCATTCCTTCAGGTCATGGGAATAAGGTCTGTAATTGTTACTGGTTTTGGCCTATAAAGTACGAAACGAGTAGCTTGCCAGGCTCTGCCATGAGGGTGGTATACTCACAGTAGTAGGCTCTCATCTCGTGCATTACTCATCTCTCTGATGAGGAGAGATCGGCTTTTCTCTTGGGTGGAGCTCTGACGAGTTGTGGAGTCCAGATGTTGAAAATGACTGTACTCATGGTGTGGGGGTTCCTCTGGCTTCTTGCGAGGCTCTATTGGTATGGCGGGCCAGGGCTAGAACCTACCTTCCCTCCCAGGCACCTCGTGATCAACTGAACACAAGGAGAGCTAGTAGCAGATCTGCCCCCATCTATCTGAGGCATAAACTCATAAGTATATTGAAAGCTTGATCACATAGATAAAATTATTATTTCTAGAAAACAAAATCAACAAGAGGTTGATTAAAAATTCAAGGTGGTGGGAAATGGGCACTGGTGGAGGGAGGGGTGCTGGAACCCCAAACATATATATGATTGAAACCCCCACACATGAAAACATTGTAATTGTATATCTCACGGTGGTATAATAAAATATTAATTAAAAAAATAAGTGTCAATGCAAATTTTGTGAGAAAAAAATCAAGATAGGTTAATATCTTAGTCTTTGAGATGATCCATAAATTGCATCTTTTTTTTTAGATTTGTTAACATACTCCCATCTTTTCAAATAATCTTTATCCATACTGGTAAAGATGAATAATTTTCAACTTAAATATGTAAAGTCCCATCTAAAATCCAAGTGCCTTGGTGTCAGATATGATTTAAGTTTAAAACTTCTCTCTGCATACTCAGACAAAGAGTAATCTTAGGCAAAATTAATAAAATTGTAGGTAACATTTAAGTGGGACATCATGGGCCAGAGTGATAGTACAATAGGGGTGTGTGCCTTGTATTTGGCCAACCCAGGTTCAATCTCCAGCACCCCATGTGATCTCCTGAGCCTACCAGGAGTGATCCCTAGGAGCAGAGTTTGGAGTAAGTCTTGTGAACTGTTGGTGAGACCAAAACTGGATGTGATACAGAAATAAAAACATACAAATGAAAAAGAATGGGATATAACTCAAATTGATATCATTACCCCTTTAATGAAAATTAAGTAGAATAATTCAAAAGCATACCTAGACCATAATAATCATATTGATTTATTAACAACATAGCACATTTTTATAATACTTGACTAAAGTTTTAAGATAATTCAGAATTTTAATGTATGTGCTAGTATCCTAATTGGTGTCCTTTACTTCATAACAATAGTTTGTGTAGCATCTTGTTTTCCACTGACCTTGCTGGCCAGTAATTTCAAGGCAGCCTGTTCAACTGAAGCTTCCGTGATAATCCATCCCCTTCCAGTCTAGGGATTCTCCATCTGCTGGTTTTGATAATAACTAATTTCAGTAGTTTCATCCTTATTTTAATTATATTTTTCCTGTTCTGGGAAGAAAAGCATATGGTGATAATTTGATATAAAATAATCTTTATGTCACTAATATGTTAGATGTAAATATAGAAACAAATATAAGAAGAGATCAGAATAAAGGGCCTAAAAGGTATATGAAAAAGTGCACTTAATCTTTAATCATCAGGGATATGCAAATCAAAACAACAATGAGGTACCATCTCACACCACAGAGACTGGCACACATCCAAAACAGCAAGAACAACCGGTGCTGGCATGGATGTGGGGAAAAAGGGACTCTCATCCACTGTTGGTGGGAGTGCCGGCTGATCCAGCCCTTTTGGAAAACAGTATGGGCATTCCTCCGAAAACTAGATATTGATCTCCCATTTGATCCAGCAAAAACACTCCTGGGAATATACCCGAGAGACCGAAAAACACATAGCAGAAACACTATCTGTACTTCTTTATTCATCTCTGCGCTATTCACTATAGCTAGAATCTGGAAACAACCTAAATGCCCGAGAACAGAGGACTGGCTAAAGAAACTGTGGTTCATCTACACTATGGAATACTATGCGGCTGTCAGAAAAGATGAAATTATGAAATTTACCTGCAAATGGATGGACATGGAGATTATCATGCTGAGTGAAATTAGTCAGAAGGAAAAGGACATATATAGAATGACTGCATTCATTAATAGGATATAAATAGATACCAGTGTTTTACTAAATGTGGGAAGTGGTAATGGCAGATTAAAACTCACCATTGAATATACACAAAGAGACTTAAGTGATAAACTCTAAATATCTGTAAGGCTAGCCACAATGTGTAAAAAGAAGAGGGAGAGATATGCAGAGATAGAGAGAGAGACAGAGAGAGAAAGAGAGGATACTGGGTTACCTGCTATTGAGGCAGCCTGGGGGTGGGTGGGAGGGGGTGGGGTACATTGGTGGTGGAAATGGGGCACTGGTGGAGGGATGGGTGCTGGTATACTGTACTACCAAGAACCAACTATGAACACCTTTGTAATTGTATGTCTCATGGTGGTATAATAAAAAATTTAAAAAAAAAAAGAATAAAGGGCTTGATATTCTTCTATATATTTAAAGTGTGCCAAGGATGTACTACTCCTATAACCATAAAGACTGTATAAAAATATGTGATATCCTGGTAACTTCCATCACTTCCTGAGTTAGTTCTTTTGCTGAGCAACTTTAACCTAGAGAATTAAGTGACCATCTCTTCTTCCCTGGCTTAGCACACATATTATCATTGCCTTCTAGTAAAATTAGCTTAAATTTTGGTCTGTCTTATCCATTTGCTCTAACATTTTGAATTTGCTTCAAAAGTTTGGAATTATCTTGGATTGGCATCTTGATAATCAATCTGGGCTGACTTTGAGTAAGGCTTGCCTTACATAAGATTGCAGTTGACATGCAACCCATCAATTATGAAAGCTGGAACCAGAATGAGGTCACACAGAGGTCAGTCCACTGCCCTACAAAGTGATCTATCTGTCCCTTCATTCTCCTGCCTGACTTGAGCCAGAACAGATACTCATCTGTTGATATTTTATAAAATAGGAGTTCTGAAAAAGTTGAAAAATCATTTTCCTTGTAGACTAACCCTAAGTGTACTCTTTTCATATCTTAAATTTAATAATTTAGAGTACTCAAATAATATAAATGTATTTGAACAAAAAGTCATCCAATCATTAGGAAAGACAAAGAGGTGCACTTTTTAAGTAAAGACATGACAGGATTACAGATCCATGGTGATCATCAGAAATTAGAAGAAAAGTAAATTTCCCCCCATCTCAGGTTAGCAATTAGCTAATTGGTTAGCTAATAGCTAAATGCTGTTAGTTAGCAATTAGCTGTTTTCTGTAGATGCTAAAATTTATACCGGGAATACAGTAACGAAGTTGCTTGAGTTAGAAACAGGATTAAATATAGTTATGTAAAGAAATTCCTCCTAAAATACCTGAAGATTCTCTCTCACTCTTACTGGTCTGTTTTCCTATTCATGGCTGAGTGAATTTCTTTATCTTTATTAAAGTGCTTATCTGATTTTCTTCCTTTATTCATCACTCCTTCTGCACTTCCCTCTTTATTCCCTTTCTTCTTTCTTGTTTTCTGTTCTTCATTTCTCTTTTTATTCATCAATATGTAACTTCAAATAAAATAAATCAAGTGGTATATATTTAGAAGCAATAGACATAGGCATACAGAGTGTAGGGAAATTATGGATTTGAACCCAGGAACTTAACATATCAGTGGAACTTTACATTTATGTACATTTATGCCACATGTGTATTTATTCTATAACTAGAACGTAAAGAATTAAGTTAATTTAAACAAACGCGCTGAGCAAAATACTTTCTGATACATTGAAGTGATTTAATTCATATTTTAGTAACTTCATTAAAAGAACATATACCTCTGAATCAATTAATAAGCATATAAAGATTTGTGTGTATGGGAAATCTACAAAGCTCTCTGGATCTAACATTTGATATTGCACTCTGCAAATTTGAAAGTATTAATGCCGGGGCCGGAGCGATAGCCCAGCGGGTAGGGCGTTTGCCTTGCATGCGGCCAGCCTGTGCCGGCCTGGGTTTGATCCCCAGCATCCCATATGGTCCCCCAGCACCGCCAGGAGTAATTCCTGAGTGCAGAGCCAGGAGTAGCTCCTGAGCGTCGCCGGGTGTGACCCAAAAAAGAAAAAAAAAAAAACAAAAAAAAAAAAAAAGAAAGTATTAATGCCAATTTTATTTAATCAATATACTAAACATTAAAAAACAAAGCTAATAACCATTGCTAGCCTGCTATTTGCCTACTTGATGAGAGAAGTTGGGGGGGGCATAATGAATGATTGTAGAAAAATTGTTTATTCTATCCTTTGAACTGACTTGTCTTTAGCAAAAAAAGACGAGAATGATGGAACAAATGTGGTCTGTACATGGAGAAACGTAAACCACTCTGTAAAATCCCACGTGAAGAGGGAGCAGGGAGCATACAACCTACAGAGCATAGAGCATGTTGTATGACAGGACTTCCATTAGCATTTTATTTTACCAATGATAGAGCAATTACTCATACAGTCTCAAAGTCCTTTAAGTTACTCCATTTTGAGAAATGTCTTAATAATATATGTAATGGCATTTTACCTGTGATAGTAATATTATTGATCTAACACCATTAACATTTGTAACATTTTTAAGACCCATTACCTGCTTGGGTAGTAGCCCTGCCTGG
The DNA here is from genome assembly GCA_021461705.1 of Cryptotis parvus. Lineage (NCBI taxonomy): Eukaryota > Metazoa > Chordata > Mammalia > Eulipotyphla > Soricidae > Cryptotis > Cryptotis parvus. The sequence continues at coordinate 171,109 of JAJIBD010004782.1, read as the reverse complement.
CAAAAGCACACCATTTTCTCTGTTAAAATTTGGCAGACAACAACACACAAAAAAAGCAATTTTACCTGCTACAGTGTCTGTCTGACTGCTTGATAATGTCGATCAATACATGAATTCACTTTCCTACGGTCTCTGGTAAACAAGATGTCTGCTCCATTTCAGATGCAAACAAAAAGAAAAGAGACAAGATACAAGTAGATCAAAATATGGTGTTTTAGATGGTATTTAATGGACATTTGAGAGAAGATTCGAGACCTGTGAATAAAAACTCTGACAATTAAATCTCTAAAGAAATCATTGACTACACAGTAACAAGAGTAGCATAGTGGTCTAGAAATTTTCTTGAACTGGCTGAATTGTTAACTTCTTAATAGAATTATAATAGAAGACTGTTTGATTAGAATAAATCATAAAATATATAGAGAGTAAAGATACACCATCTTACTAAATATACATATTAATATACTTAACTGGACATCTTACTTAGATATACATCTTCCTGTCTATCTAGTTATTTAGTTATATTAGTCACTAATAAGCTTGCAAGAGAAATATCACTTTTCACTTATCAACATATGCAGTATTTAATTCTTTATTTTATTTATTTTTTATTTATATGTTTTTTGCTTTTTTGGGGTCACCCCAGTGATGCTCAGGGGTTATTCCTGATTCAGCACTCAGGAATTACTCTTGAAGGTGCTCAGGGAACCATATGGGATGTCAGGGATCCAATCCATGGGTGGCTGCATACAAGAAAAAATACCCTACCTTGTGTGCTATCACTCTAGCACTAACTTGTTATCTCTACCTGGTTAACAGCAGGTATGATGAAAGTTGTCCATTTTTGGATAACTTTTGGAGCAGTTAAGGAAAAAATTTTGTAAAGATTTGAAAGATGTCAAGCATTTTAATAGAGTCATAGAGACAAGTACAGGAAAACTGTAGCCTCGCTAATCATGCACAATGGCCTGGGAACAGGTAGGAGTTTAGGTCACAAGATCTTTATGTTCAGATCCATTCTATGTTGATCTGAATGAAATAAGGTCTTGACCAACTTTATTTGTGCTTTTTTGTAATCATAGACTTACCATGTCATTCATAGTCACGATCTGAAATGCCACAGTTTCACCTCTCTCTAATGTATATGGGCTTTTTCCCCCTCACTTTGGCCTAACCCAGAGTGTTCCGCAAATTGATGCCTCCGTTTGATGAGAGGTCTGATTTCTCACACATCTCTGACCCTCTGTCATCTGCAGACAGAGGGTCAGAGACAAGTAAAGTGAAGAACTAGGAGTAGCTTATTGGGGTTCTCTCTTGGGCAGACCCCCTTGGAGTAGAGCTGCACTCCAGGAGAGACTAAGCAGATTTTTAAACTGTCTTAGGCAAAAAAAAAGGTAACAAACACCAGTGGGAGAGGCATGATCTGCAAGCACAAGATATAACCTGGGCTACTGGATTTGGGATGGGCCATGAGCCCTGTCTCAGTGTTCCGTTGACCTTTGCTTTCCATAATGGCATTATTTCATTAGCCAGCTGCCATTTGGTCCCAAGCAAGCCTTACATCTTTCTATTTTTCAAATGGTTTTATGCATGATATGCTTCCCACACATCTTTGCCTGACCTCCTCCCCAAAAAAGTTAGAACAGAAAAATAAAACCGGAAGGGCAGGTTCATAAAAAGTTTTTTTTAACAACAAAGATATTAGAATGATTATAATAACACATGCTAACAGCTTTTAAAGATGAACATGTTACTGCAGTTTAAAGTTTAAAGATCTTGGACAAAACACATGTTGTGGTAATTGCAAAAGGTTATAAAGAAATTTCTTCCAAAATGAAAGGAAGGTGAAGAATTGGAACACATCGAGAAAGGAGGCATGGATGTGACCTAGGGAATAGAAATCTGAAGATTCAAAGGAGTGATGGTGGAGGGCAGCAGGAGCAGCAGTCTACACTCTGCGGAACTCAGGCATGACCAAACGGAAAAGTGGTACGTGCAACCACTCTCCTCTTATTCTCAAATGACTCTTCATGGTTCCTGCTAGATCCCACAAGACAGAAAAATGACCTGGGCAAGAGAAATGATGCTGCTTATAAGAAACATCCCCATGGAGTCTAAAGCAGAGAAAACCAGGACAGAAAACTGACCATACTTAGAGGAAATAGAAATAACTGTTAGATGCTTTATCCTTGATGAATCCCACCACACCTATAAGCATATCCATCCTTTGAGTTCATTGAGTGGAGGCTTCCCATGAAAGAGTGATAGTACAAATCCAACTTTAAGGCAAATAAAGAGTAAATAAAGAGTCTTGCAGTTCACAACTGCTTTAATCAATGCTGAAATTGTGTTCACAATCTAACTATCCTTAGACAGGAAAGGAGGTTTATCCCATTTGTAGATAAGGAAACTAAATATGAAGAGCCAAAACTGATAGTTATGTTAGTATGTTCATGGCAATCTGTGCAAAGATTTAGTTCATTGTTCCTGTCTCATCCCACCTATACCACTTTAAAGTATGGCTTGTGCCTCAAAAAGAGGTAAATATGTTACTTGTATTGTTCATAACCTGTACCTATTGCCAGATAAAAATATAGCATACTCAGGAGACATGATAGTGCATGTGTATAGGCTCTTGGCTTGCTTTTAGCCAATTCTATTTGATCCCTGGTATCATATGATGTCTAAGCTATCCCCACACAGAGCCTGGGGTACCTCATCCCTTAAAGATCTTGCACAAAAACACATGTTGAGGTACCCCAGGCTCTGTGCTCATCCCTTAGCACTGCTAAATGTGACACCCCCAACCCCTTCAAAGAAAACAAAACAAAAAATAATATTCATTCTACATAACATATTTCAAATATTTGGAGCCTCTCTTTTCAGAATGTTTATGTGTTTGATTTGTGTGTTATGTCTAGGATTCAAGTAAATATTAATGCACTACTAATAGATCTCATAGTAACTGGTGATGACCTTTTCAACAACTCAGATAAACTGATGAGAGTAGCCCTATGCAAAGTAATAAAGGTCACTCTGGTTTTATCATTTAATTTTCATAATGCAGATGTCAAATAGATCCAACTTAATAAAGTATATATTTTGAAACAAAGAGATGGTATCCTGAGCTATATCAGTTGTTCTGCCATGGGTAATTTTGGAGAGTATTAGCTACATTATCTGAAGACTGAGGGTTATCCCCACAAAGAAGGGGGCTTCTAAAGTAGTTGATTGGCAGTGGGGTCTGAACAAACCATGACTCTCCCTCCACTTCTGGCCCTGACCTGTATCTGATGCAGCTGCATCCTGAGGCTGTGAATAGCTTTGTTGTCTCTGATATTCAGTGCCATATAATAGACCATGTTGGGTGACCTAAAATATCGATGCTTGATAACTTCCCATAATTGTGTTCTTGGTTACATTTGGTAAGGTGGAATATCGAAGACAGCTTCACTTGTGCTGAAAGCCTTGGTGAGAACTGCTGCAGACAGCTAGATAATGGGACCCAGGACTTTGGGGGGAAATAAGAAATCTTAAGAAGCATGGTTTAGTCCTGCAGTGGACTAAAGGCATGAAGCCAACATCCCTTTGAAATTGAAATCCTGAGCTCTTTGGAGAAGCAAAACTGAGGCACCATCTGATTGCTGAAATCCAAGGGCCCATCCAGATAGGAGTGGACTTTTAGAAAAGAAGAAGCTACTGAAGAATCTATGAGATTATGAAAAGGTCATCAACAAACAAGAATCGAGATTTTGAGAAGCCCATCAACAATATAAGGCTTTCCTGTGACCAAATTGATTTATATATGCAGAAATATCCAGAGGACAGGGGGAAATACCCAAAATATTTGGTGGAATTGTATAAAACCTTTCCATAAAGTCATCCAGTGCTTTCTCAGTCCTGGTGGCTCTTCAACACATATCTTGATTGCTTGTAACTATATATCTTACCTGTGCTGTCTTGCTCTTCCAGGCTTGGTCTCTCTTGGACATCAATGTTAAACTTCTGTTATCTTTTGAGCAAATGTTATTTCCTTTCCCCAATTCATATTTTTTCTTAATAAATTGTATTCATAAAAACTATCTTGGGGCCAGAGTACAGCGAGTAGGGTCTTTGCCTTGCACCTGTCAATCTAAGTTTGATCCTGGGTATCCCAAATGGTTCCATGAGCACTGCCAGGAGTGACTCCTGAGTGCAGAAGTTCAAAGTCAGGAGTGAACCCTGCAGATCACCAAGTGTGTCTCCCCCTCACCCTCCAAAAAAATCTATCTTGTTTCACTATTTTACATCTACCTGAAATTCTTTTCAGTGGGGGAAAGCCTATGGACCCAGATTTAGAGCTCATTGTCTTGCAGAAAGCATCTACGTGATCTTATTTGAGTTCCCGAGAAATTGAGTGGCAGAGATCTCTTTTACAAAATATAGTGTTGCTCTAAGAGCCTCTGCATCTGCCCTGGTTGCCTCCCTGCAGGTCACTTCGTAGACAAGGGGGTAGTCTAAATGTGGCAGTTTATCTGACCATGTATGCTGTACTGGCTGGTGTATTTTCTCATGCTACCACAATCATCGTGGGACTAGCTAGATCTTACCAGCATATTTGCCTGGCCACGTTGGATCTCTAAGTAATTAGACCAGAGAGAAATGCTGTTTGCCTCCAAGCAAGCAAGCATGGCTCCCTGATAACTCAAAGACAACTAAAATACAAAACTACCGTGAAGTAGACAAGACTTGTGAAGGCTTGGAGAAATATTTAAGTGGCATTAGTATTAGTCTTTGGTACAGAAACATGCCATCTCAGAAACCCCCTTCTCTACCCTATAAAGGCATTTCCAGGCAGATCTTGGCTCAAAACACTAGCATATAATAGAGCCTAGGTGAGGTGCTGGGAGAAATTAACTAAGGGCATTTAACCCTTCCTGCTTCCCATAATAGTGGGAGTTCTGAGTTGCAGAAGTATAAAACCAGCCTGCTTCATCTCTCTCTCTCTCTCTTTCTCTCTTTCTCTCTCTCTTCTTCTCTCTCTCTCTCTTTTTTGGACTCTCTTTGTGAGCTCGCACCCTTCTTGGGAGTCTTGTCTTTTTCTCCTTTTTACAGGTCCTTAACACGTGGTGGCCGCCATCTTGGCCTACTTATGTCTGGGGTTCTAGCTGGGAATCCTAAGCACAGGGTTTCTCCTATTGCTGACTTGTATGCCTGAACCTGTGATAAGTAAAGCCTTTTAAAACTACATTGGATTCCTGAGTCTTCATCATTCCCCGTCGGTTTCGGAGGTAGAAGGGAACTCGCTTCCTGGCACTGTCGGGGACCCCAGCGGAGTTCCCCAGACAATACAGGATGAATAAACTTAAAGTGAAGCTTCGTGATGCCTTCTGGGTTGCTGGTTTTGAATGACTGTAATATAAGCCTAGCATTTCCCTAGTGTAGGTGGCTGAGGTGGGTTGAGCAGGGGTGTGGAAGCACTGGTTTCTCAAGTCCACCTCCTTTGCTGCCCACTTTGCAGAGCCACTGGCAACAGGAAACATGGCATTTGTTCATGTGGCCCCCTCTCTCTCCTGCCATACTGCTTTTCCTCATCCAGTAGAACGACCTGAGATTCTTTGCATGGTGGCCAGTTTCCAAGGAAGCAAAATCATAAGTTCCCAACTCTAATGGGCTAATAGAAATGGCACATGTCACTGTTGCCACATAGTAATATTGAACAAGAAACACATTTCTCTCTTTAACAGAGGAGTGGCATGTTCTATAAAGATTATTGGATTGTTGAGGGTCATCTTTGGAACCCACCTTCTATATCATTTCTTGCCAAAACTCCAAGTCTAGACAGAAGACAGGGCTTCCAATAGATCTCATATTCTGAGAAATATAATTTTTTTATAAAGAACAAGAAATCATCTGTCTAGGTCAGAATTTCTTGTTATTAATGGAAGATAGATTACTGGGGACATGCAAAACTCAAGGTTGAAATATGAGGCTGGACATGGATTTTCTGGACTATTTTGTTTTGATACTCCTCAAAAAATTGTTTTGCTTGATCCCCTTAAACTTTTGTTTCCATTAATACTATTCATTATTTGAGTTTGTCAACAAAAATTTAGTTCAAACTTTTTTGAATTCTAAGAGGAGGAAGGAGTTTTAACATTTATTCACCAACTATTTTGTGTTAGAGAAATCCATGTGAACTCATTTACTAATTATGGACATTAAAGTAGAAATAAAATTTATTTTACTTCATTTTCTATTCATTTGCAATTGTGTTTTCAATGTATTTTAAGACATCTGTACATATTTTACTTATTGTTTAAATTTTTTCATTCCTTTTATATCTTTTTTCTTTCCTAATTTCTTTTAGACTTTCAAAATATGTTGAATCATAGTGGTGGAGTAAACACCACCTTCTTGACTTGTTCAAGGAAAGGATTTTTCAGTTTTTACCATTGGGTATGCTATTAGACATGGATTTGCCATCTGTGGAATTTATATGTAAAAGTATATTTTTCTACTACCGAAAGTTTGTAATCATAAATTAGTAATAAATATATATGCTTTTTCATTGTCTATTGATATTATAAGTTTATTTTTATAATTTCCTTTGGTGGGGCTGGAGCGATAGCCCAGCGGGTAGGGCGTTTGCCTTGCACGCGGTCAGCCCATGCTGGCCCAGGTTTGATCCCCAGCATCCCATATGGTCCCCCGAGCACCGCCAGGAGTAATTCCTGAGTGCAGAGCCAGGAGTAACCCCTGCGCATCGCTGGGTGTGACCCAAAAAGCAAATAATAATAATAATAATAATAATAATGATAATAATAATTTCTTTCGGTGACATGGTATCTAACATAAATTTATTTGTATACATTGAACCCTATTTGCTTTTTTTTTGGTATGTATTTATTTATTTTTATTTTTTTAATATTTTATTTTTACAATTACAAAGATATACAATTAAAAAGTTCATATTTGGGTTTTGGTCATACAGTGTTCCAGCACCCATCCCGCCACCAGTGCCCATTTCCCACCACCAATGTCCCCGGTTCCCTCCCCCCCCCCAGCCCTGCTCCATGGCAGGTTCTTTATTTCTTTCCGTTTCTCTCTCTTTCTCTTTTCCTTCCCCTCCAGACTATGGATTACAGAACATACATTAAAAGGTTGTCATGTGTATCTTTTTGCCTCTATTTAATGCTCAGTTCTAGGTTGGTATTAGTACCCTCAACAATTGTTAGCACATTGTTCCATTTTCTGTCTTACATAGCCTCTGACTCCCACACGTTTGTGATAATTTCCACCTTTGACAAGACCTCCTGATATATGTTTCACTTGACCTTGGATATTGGTATCTTAATATGTACATATATATTTATGTTATGCAGATAAATGCAGTCATTCTGTGTCTGTCTCTCTCATTCTGGCTAATTTCGCTCAACATAATCTTCTCCATGTCCATCCATTTATAGGCAAATTTTATAACTTCATTTTTCCTAATAGCTGCATAGTATTCCATTGTGTAGATGTACCAAAGCTTCTTTATCGGTCATTGATTTTCGGGCACTCTGGTTGCTTCCAGATTCTGGCTATTGTGAATAATGCTGCTATGAACATAAAAGTAGGGATGGTGTTTCCACTGCGTATTTTTAGTTTCCCAGTGTAGATTCCCAGGAGTGGTATGGCTGGGTCAAATGGGAGTTCAACTTCTAGTCTTTGGAGGAATGTCCATATTGTTTTCCAGAAAGGCTGTACCAGCCAGCATTCCCACCAACAATGAATGAGTGTCCCCTTTTCACCACATCCACGCCAGCACTTGTTGTTCTTGCTTTTTTGAATATGTGCCAGTCTCTGTGGTGTAAAGTGGTATCTCATTGTTGTTTTGATTTACATCTCTCTGATGATTAGTGATGATGAGCATTTTTTCATATGTTTTTTGGCCGTTCAAATTTCTTCCTTGCTGAAGTTTCTGTTCATTTCTTCTCCCCATTTTTTGATGGGGTTGTCTGTTTTCTTCTTGTAAAGTTCTACCAGTGCCTGATATATCCTGGATATTAACCCCTTATCAGATGGGTATTGGGTGAATTTCCCATTCTGTGGACTGCTTTTGTATCTTAGTCACTGTTTCTTTTGAGGTGCAGAAGCTTTTTACTCTCATGTAGTCCCATGTCGGGGAGCTCCGCCGGGGTCCCCTACAGTGCCGGGAAGCAAGTTCCCTTCTACCTCCGAAGCTGGCGAGGAATGGATGAAAACTCAGGAATCCGAAACAGTTTTAAAAGGCTTTACTTATCACAGGTACAGGCATACAAATCAGCAAAAGGGAAAAGCCCAGTGCTTAGGATTCCAGGCTAGAATCCCAGCCATGTGTAGGCCAAGATGGCGGCCACCACGTGTAAAGGCTTTGTAAAAGGGGGGAAGACAAGACTTCCAAGAAGGGTGAGCACTCACAAAAAGAGAGCCCACAAAGAAGTGCGGGAGAGAGGAAACAGGCTAGTTTTATACCCCTGCCACTCAGACCTTCCTCTCACTGTTATGGAAAGCAGGGAGGGTCAAATGCCCCTAGGGTAATCCCTCCCTGCACCTCACCTAGGCCCTTTAGTATGCTAATGTTTTGAGCCAAGATCTGCCTGAAAATGCCTTTATAGGGTAGAGAAGGGGTTTCTGAGATGGCATGTCTCTGTACCAAAGACTAATACTAATGCCAGTTAAATATTTCTCCAAGCCTTCACAAGTCTCTTCTACTTCATTGTAGTTTTGTACTTTAGTTGCCTTTGAGTATATCAGGGAGCCATGCTTGTTTGCTTGGAAGCAAACAGCATTTCTCTCTGATCTAATTACTTAGAGGTCCTGGGTGGCCAGGCTAATATGCTGGTAAGATCTAGCTAGTTCCACGATGATTGTGGTAGCTTAGGAGAATATTTATACCAGCTAGTACAGCATACATGGTCAGATAAACTGCCACATTTAGACTACCCCCTTATCTACGAAGTGATTTGCAGGAAGCAATCCAGAGCAGATGCAGCGGCCCTTAGGAGTCCTGCAACAGTCCCATATGTTTATCTTTTCTTCTAGTTGCTTTGTTAGTGATGTTTCACCTTTGAAGATGCCTTTAGCTTCAATGTCGTGGAGAATTTTTCCTATATTTTCTTCAATGTACTTTATGGATTCAAGTCTGATATTGAGATCTCTAATCCATTTTGATCTGAATTTTGTTGAACCCTATTTTCATCCCTAGAATAAATCCTAGTTTCCATTATTTATTGTTTTGAATGTTTTAACATTCAAAACCAAGCTCATTGAGGTTTGTAGGGAGTACAAGATGCCGCTCTGTCTCACGCTCATTGATTTACAGAAAGCCTTTGATTCTGTGGAGACTGAAGCAGTCATCGAAGCCCTAGTCAAACAGGGTGTTCAAACCCAATACATCAAGATCCTTCGTGAGCTGTATTATGGATTCACCACCAGGATCTCACCATTCTACAAAGAAGTGATCATTGATGTCAAAAGAGGGGTTCGACAGGGTGATACCATCTCACCAAAACTCTTCAGTGCCACCCTCGAGAACATCATGAGACAATTAGAATGGGAAGGAATGGGAGTGAAGATAGATGGTCGGGCAACTACACCACCTCCGCTTCGCTGATGACATCGTTCTAATAACACCAAACATTAGCCAAGCGGCACAAATGCTGGCTGACTTTGACCGAGAATGTGGAAAGGTAGGTCTACAGCTGAATCTGAAGAAAACTATGTTCATGAGAAATGAACTAGTTCCAGAGGCCCCATTCTCTCTCAATGGAACAAACATCTCTGAATGCAGCAGTTATGTGTACCTAGGTCGAGAAGTCAACATGATGAATGACCTTAAAACCTGAGCTGCGCAGGGAGGAAGAGAGCGGCATGGAATGCCTTCAAAGGCATCGAAGAAATAGCTAAAAGGACAAAGAACCTCCGGCTCCGGGCACATCTCTTCGACTCCACCGTTCTCCCCTGCATTAACATACGCCTCAGAGACCTGGGCCCCACGAAAAGCAGGATGAGAATGCTATTCGGGTCTCCCAGAGAGGCATCGAAAAGAGCTATGCTTGGAATATCACGCCTCACTCAAGTGAGAGAAGGAATCCGGAGTTCTGACCTCCGTCGCTATTCCAGAATCAGGGACGCTTGTCTCGCTTTGCCAAGGCATCGAAAATCAGATGGGCTGGACATGTAATGCGATTTGGAGACAACCGCTGGACTAGAGCCGTTACCGACTGGATTCCCACGGGATGTCAAAAGATCACGTGGCCGCCCACCTACAAGATGGTCAGACTTCCTTGTTAAGACCCTGAAGGAACGGTTTGAGGCTCTTCATATTCCTGAATCAACCAGATGCCATTGGGCTACATTGGCACGTGATAGGGTCCAATGGAAATGTTACTGGCGCCCGCCGAGCAAATCGATGAGTAACGGGATTCAAGTGATCAAGTGAATGTTTTATTATTGTATTATTATTATTATTATTATTATTATTATTATTATTATTATTATGTAATGCTGGATTTGATTCACTAATAATTTTTTTTGTTCCTGCTGTCCTCAGGGTTTCCTCCTGGCAATACTCTAGAGACCAGATAGTGAGCCTGGGATCAAAACTAGGTCAGTCACATACAATATAATTACTCACTGTACTATCTCTCCAGGCCCTTACCAAAAATGTTGCTGAGAATTTTTGCATATTTTTTAGATATACTAGACTACAATTTCCTGTCATCTTTCGTGATGTTTTTGTATTATTTGAGATCAGGGTAAAATCCTTGTAATATTTTTAATGATTTTAAAGGTAGCAGCATTTTCTTTGAAAGTTTAGTAGAATTCGCTAATGAAGCCATATGGTTTTGATATTTTTCCCTAGAAAAAAAATTAATTACTGTCTGTTTCAGTTTCTGTGCTGTACTATTTGGTCTTTTCAAGATAAATATTCCATTTTAGTTCAGACATGAAAGGCTGTCCAGTTGTAAAGATTTGTCCAATATTTCTTTGTCCAAACTGGTGGTCCAGTTTGCTTATATAAAGATGCTCAAAGTAGTATCATGTTATCTTTTTATATCTTAGCAGTATGTTGTAAATCTTATTTATACATATTTTTATTGTACGTTTTTTAAAAAATACATATCATGCCATGAATTCTTAGGTGTTGGGTGGTGGTAGCTCCACTCTTTTCCAGGGGTTTTCAGAGTGTGGAGTCGGCTGGTGCTTCAGTGGAACTCAAATATCATTTTCTTTAACTTCCTTTATTTCTGATAATTTTCCTTCATAAATATCAGGAAACCTTTTTGTTAATTTCACAATGATATGTTTTGGTTTATGTGTGGGGGTTTTAGCACTTTTTTAAATTTGGGTATACTGTTAGTTTCTTTAACATTTGGTAATATTTTTTCTTGGGAAATTCTCTGCTATCATTACTTTGAATAGTTTATTTTCATTTTTCTACATTCACTTTCAGCAGATCCCACTAATCTTATGCTTTCTTAACTAATAGAGTTTGATAATTTTTGAAGAATTTCTTCACTTTTTGCAAAATCTCATTTCTTTCTCCTCTACCAATTGTATCATTACTGGAATTTTTTGCTTTCAGTTTCACATATTCTTTCCTTTATAAGGTTCAGCTTGCTTGCTATGCTTTCTATGTATGTTTTTATTTTATTTGTAGTCATTGTTACATCCACTGTCTCTGAATCTTTTTGATAGTTTAAATCTCTATGGCGATGAAGAATTTCTTCTGCTCCTGTATTATCTATTTCATTAATGTTTTATTCTATCTTAGCATACATTTCTACTTTATACAAATTATTTAAATTCATTGTTAGACATTCTATTTTTATGCATTTAAAATGGTTGTTATGGGACTCGAAAGATAGTAGAGGGTTTATTAAGATTTTGTTGAATGCTATCAATCCCAGATTGATCCCCAGCCTCATATATGGTTCCCTGAGCACCGCAGATATGATCCCTGAATGCAGGACCGGGAGTAAGTCCTAAGCACAAACAGGTGGGGTTCCTTAAACAAACAATTTTAAAATATTTATATTTTAATGTTTTCATGTTTTTCTCACTCTCATTTGTGTCACTTTTCCTGCTTTTTAAAACTTTTTTAAATGACCATTAATTCCAAAGTTATTCATAGTTGAGTTTTTGACATACAATGTTCCATCGCCAATCACACCACCAGTCTCATTCTCCCACATCGGTGTTGCAAGCTGTTTCTTCTTATTTTTTTTTTTGGGGTCACACTCAGTGATGCTCAGAGGTTACTCCTGGTTGTTCACTCAGGAATTACACCTGGCGGAGCTTGGGGGCCATATGTGATGCCCGGCATCAAAACCGGGTTGGCTGCTAGCAAGGCAAACGCCCTACCCGCTGGACTATCGCTCCAGCCCCGCAAGCTATTTCTTCTAACCACTCACCCAGCCCCAGCTCCTGTCCGACATATTTACAGGCACCATTTAAATATGAGTGTTAAAGTTTGGGTCTTGCAACTTCAATGCTGTTGACTCTATGGTTTGGATATTTAGCTCTATCTTTCCTCAACACCTGGATCCTCTTTACCCAGTGGACTTGGGTCTCCCTGACCCGTTGCACTATTAATTTTCACCATCTCCCCTTCACTCTATTTCGATCCTCTTCCTATACTCTAGGGTCATTTCCTCCCCTTAAAACATTGTATTTCCTAATGCAGTAACTCTGCATACCATATATGAGTTATATCATCCTGTGTTTATTGTTCTTCTTCTGGCTTACCTTGTATAACATATCTCCTAGTTCCAACCACATTGCAGCAAATTGCATGATTTAATCACTCCTTACAGACATCTTCATGATCCACTGATCTGTTGTTGTATGTTTAGGTTGATTCAAAATGTTATCGGGTGTACTGAGTGCTGCAAGGAATAGTGCACATACACACACACACACAGATACAAATAACGGTATGTCAATTTGCTCGAGCAGGTGCCAGTAACGTTTCCATTTGTCCCTATCATGTGCCAGTGTGGCCCAATGGCATCTGCTTGTTCCAGGAATATGAAGAGCCTCAAACCGTTCATTCAGGGTCTTGACGAAGAGTCTGACTATCTTGTAGGTGGGTGACCAAATGATCTTTTTGGCGTCCTGTGGGATCCAGTCGGTAACAACTCTAGTCAGTGGTCATTTCCAAATCGCAGTACATCTCATGTAGTTGGAGCTAATCCTCAAGGTTTACAGACAAACCAATTGTGGCAGATGGACGTAACGCATACTAACTTATTCCCAAACAAACCTTTCCTTCATGTGGTCATTGATACGTATTCTTGGTTCATATGGGCTGTTCCAATGACTTTGAAAGAGCCAAATCTGTTTGCTCCTTTTACTTCAGTGCTTCTCTGTCATGGGTATTCCCCATACCATAAAAACAGATAACGGTCCTGCTTACACCAGCAAAACCTTCAAATCATTTTGCGAAGAGTGGCAGATCAAACATATTACAGGAATTCCATATAATCCACAAGGACAAGGAATTGTTGAACGTGCTCACAGAAGGCTTAAAACTCAGTTATTGAAGCAACGAAAAACAAGTATGCCTCCAATGGACTCTTTATCTTTAACATTATTCACCTTAAATTTCTTAAATTTACCTCAGGTCGAGATGTACACAGCTGCTGAAAGATGTTTTCAAGAAGATATACAGGCTCAGAAACCAATCAATTCACCTATCTGGGTGAAAATTGATGATAAATGGGTAACAGGTAACCTCCTCATTCGAGGAAAAGGATATGCCTATGTTTCAATGGATGGCAACCCTGCCAAGAAGCTTTGGGTCCCACTACGTCTTGTTAAAACTAGAGTTCTCCCAAGATTCAAGAAATGCCTAAATTCTTCTGTCATAAGTTGCAGAAAGGCGTCGCAAACTACTGTTAAAACCATTTACACTTAGTTCACTTATAATAATAATCTTGCCTTGCAGCCTATTGATGTGATGACTGAAGATAAACTATTCCTTTAAAAAAAAAAGGGTGGAAAAAGCTGAATTCTGGAAATAGCATTCTATGTCAAAATGGTTTAACAATTAATGAGTTTTCTAATATTTCTTGTTTATAGATTAAAAAATTTTTTTTACAGGAAGAGAACTTGGCTACTACAGATTTTCTCTACAGGAATGGACACTCTCTCACCATAAATATTGCTGGCTTTATATTCATGAAGCGCTTGATTCATTAGCATTTATCACCCTTGATAGGTCATATATACAGCTGTAATATACTGATCGATCCAATTTGTGTGTGTGCATGCGTGTGTGGTGGCCACCATTATGTTTGTGAATAATGTTGTGTCTATGTTATGTCTAAACTACTGCCTTCTCAATTGGATTCATCAGCTCCTTCACTGACCTGTTAGACTCCTCAATTTTGATTCATCAATTCTCATACTTATCTCACTGCTCTACCTGCATTGGAGCTTCTTTATGTTCTTCTCTCCATACCAGACTCGGATTCCTGCCAAACCCCTCATGATCTCTATTTGTGACTAATTATGAAAAGTGTTTTTGTCTCACCTAAAATTAAGTTATAGGTATGGTTACCGGTGCCAATGTTCCCTTGCTGAAGATGCCTTGCGAAATGCCTGTACCGCTGTTCCAGAGACCTATTCCAGTGCTTGAGAAGTTTGTTTCAGTGCTCCTAAAACCTGATCCAGTGTTCCTGATAATACATCAAGTCCCTCATGATTGCTCTCCTGAGACTCATTCCTGTCTTCAGCAATGCTGCTGTTCCAGAATCAGTTCTTCGGACCTTGCTCCAGAGATGTGACTTCATGGAAAATTGACTCTCACTAATTTAGGACAATACTGGCTGTAGTCAATTATGACCAAACAGCGAGAGACATTTTACTATGAACTTTACTCGGTTCAAAATAAATTCAGACATTGAGACAACATATGATATTACCTTGTAATTGGAATTGTTCCTTTTTATATCACTCCCCTGTATGTATTATTTAGAATACTTGTATTTTTATATTTTTTGTAAACAAAAAGGGAGAGTTGTTGGAGGACAGGTTTAGCTATTCTGGGAGTTTTGTTGTTTTGCCCACTCCCAGCTTAATCTTATTTAAGTCAAGGTTCATTCTAATGAGACCTCTCTTCTATGTAAACACTGCTAGAGGGTGTGGCAGTTACAGAAGTCACCTTCATTGAATAACTTCTGATTTATACATCTACTAAGACTTCTATGTTTTCTAGATTGGGCAGAGCTCCTCTTTATACCCACTGCACCCAGCATGGGACAGTTAGAATTTACCAGGAGACTTCCACCATGGCTACGTTGAGACTATAGGAAGACTATAGGAAGGATCATACTAGTTTGCTCTAAGCAGGCGAGTGTGACCCTTTCAGTACATGAGAACAAGATACTCAGAATCACCATGGTGCAGATAATAATAGGAAGGACCTTGTGGGTACCATCTAGATTACATGAAGCTCATGAAGTTAAGATGTGTTACTTTATATCAGCCCTCTCTCTCTCTCCAGTGTTTTACATAAGAGATAATCTTGGTAGAAAGGATTAGACCTTGGCATAACCTTTGTTTATACCTGCAATAGGGTGTGGCACTACACTGTTTAGAGTTCTTTGTTGACATGACCCTCCCGATTGGATTACTTTGGTGTATATAAGGGGCTGACTTGAGGTCCTTTCACTTTCAACTTTTGCCTTTTGGGGCTTTTGCTTTTGGCTTTTGGCTTTTTGCTCTTTGGCCTTTTGTCCTTCTGGGTAGGACTCAGCTCGGGTGAGATCCTCTCTCTTTGGTGGGAGACATAGGCTCTTTTGTATGGTCTAAGTTAGGGACCAGAGCTAGAGTTTGTTCATTATATTGGAGTGCTGTAGAAGAGCTTTTGTACTATTAAAAACTTTTTTGGAACTGCACCAAACTCGTGAGTTTTCATCTGTTCTCCCGGCGTCCTCGGAGGTAGAAGAGAACCTCTGTCCTGACACTTTCGGGGACCCCAGTGGCTTTCCCCAACACCATCTGATTTCAATGTCTTGGCAAACAAGACAGAGTCCCTGACTCTGGATCATCAATGGAAGTCGGAACTTAGGACTCCTTCTCTCACTTGAGTGAGAATATATGTGTGTATATATATATATATATATATATATATATATATATACATATATATACATACATATATACACACTTGAGTGAGTATATATATACACATATATACATATATACATACATAAATGCATATATACACATATATGCATATATGTGTGTATAAATACATATATACAATATATGTATATATATATATAATATATATTCAAAGGCTGTGTGTGTGTATATATATATATATATATATACACACACACACAGCCTTTTGAATGAACATTTTTTTGTCCTGGGGGTAGACTCTCAGACATGGGCAGAGCTGCTCCTTGCTCTCCCTGTGCCCAGTCACTCATGAGGTGCCCGGGAGGCATGGCGGGTTCTAGCCCTGGCCTGCCACCCAAGGAGAACCCGACAACAAGCCAGAGGACCTCCCCGACTCCATGGAGGCTGCCGTTTCCACATCCGGACTTCTTTCTCATCACAACTTCACCCAGAAGATCAGTCTATCACAGCCCGGATCATCAACACCCACCCTGCAGCAGTTTTTTTTTTTCAATCTGGCCCAGTTATGCTGAACCAGAGACTCTCAGACATGGGGCAGTGCTGCTCCTTGCTCCTCCTGTTCCCAGTCACTCATGAGGCGCCTGGAGGCATGGAGGGTTCCAGCCCTGGCCTGCCACCCAAGCAGAGCCCGACAACAAGCCAGAGGATCTCCCCAACTCCATGGAGGCCTCCGTTTTCCACATTCTGACTTCCCTCTCGCCACAACTCCACCCAACAGATCAGACTATCACAGCCCGGCTGGCGCCATGCTGTTCATCAATAATTGCTTTATTTAGAGGTGACTATAAGAGTTTGCCACCTGCACAGCCAGCCTGGCAAGCTGCTTGTGTCATAATTGATATGCCAAATACCAGTAACATTTATATTAGGTCATTCCCATGACCTAATATAATGGTTTGAGGCTCTTTATGTTCCTGGAGCAAGCAGATGCCTTTGCGTTCTACTGCATGAGATAGGACATATGGAGATATTACTGGTGCCCGCTCTTGCAAATAGATGATCAATGGGAAGATAGTGATAGTGATAGTGATAGGGGTAGATAAACAATACTAAAATTGGTGGATCAGGTAGCTCGATTTTAAGTTTTCTAAGAATGCTCCATATTGTTTTCCATAGAGGTTAAATGTTCTACATTCCCACAAACAGTGACTGAACATTCCCACCAAAAGTGACAGAGAGTTCCTTTAACATTCCAGCCAACATAGATTGTTTCCATTATTTTTAAAAAATGATTGAAACCAGGAGCGGTTCTTCAAAAGTATAAATAAGAGAGACAAACCTTTGAGTAGACTCATGAGGAAAATGAAGAGAAGGCTTGCTGCCATTGATCCTAAAGCTCTTCCAAAATATTGAAGAAACACAAATCCTCCTAACACCTTCATTGGAGCTAATATTACACTGATACCCAAAGAAGACAGTGACATTCATTGTCATTGTCTTCCCATTCATCTTTGATTTGCTCGGGCGGGCACCAGTAACATCTCCATATGACCTGTCTCATGCAAGTAGAGCCCAAGGGCACCTACTTGCTCCAGGAACATAAAGAGCCTCAAACCATTCCATCAGGTCATGGGAATGACGTCAATGACAGGTCAGTGACATTACTAAAACAGAAAACTTCAAATAAATCTCCTTGATGAACATCAACACAGAAATCCTCAACAAAATCTTAGGAAACCGAATCCAAGAGCATATCAAAAAATACAGACACCACGATCAAGTGGAATTTGTCCCAGGGATGCAAGGATAGTTCAATTATTAATATCACACAATACATCAGTAAAAGGAAACATAAAAATTTATATGATCTTATCAATTAGTGCACAGTTTTTGTCAAGATTTAGCATCCTTTTGTGATAAAAGCCCTCAACAAGATGAGCTATAACAAGCCCACAGCAAATATTAAGCTTAATGGTTAAAAATTAAAGCATTCCCACTGCCATCAGGTAAGGCAACAATGTTACTGTTTCCTTTGTTCCTTTGTATTAGAAGCCCCAGGAACAGCAGTCAGGCAAGCAAAGAAAATTATGTGGTCAATGTGGTCAAAATTAGAAAAGTAGTCAAATTATCTCTATTTGCAGGTTACATGATATTTTACCTGATATTCTCTAAAGAATCTACAAAATATAACTCGTAGTAAAAAACAAACCAATACAGCAAAGTGGTCACAAAACTTAATTGGGTTCTTATATACAAGTAATGAATAAGAAGAGAATGCTATCCAATAATTTATCCCATTCAAAATAGTGTCCAATTGGGCCGGGCAGTGGTACGCGGGTTTGGTGTTTGCCTTGCAAGCAGTCAACCAGGGTTTGATTCCCAGCATCCCCTATGATCCCTTGAGCACTGCCAGGAGTATTTGATTGGACCAGTAATCAAGAAAAAACAGTAATCAAGACAATGGTGTATAAATCGATCCATTCTCTGTAAAAGGTGGTCCCTGGATTCTTGGAGACTCGTGTGTTTTTGAGTGCAGAGCAAGGAGTAACTACTGAACATCACTGGGTGTGACCCAAAAAGCAAAGAAAAAGTGTCCAAGGACATAAAATGCCTAGGAATCAACTTAAAAAAGAAAGGTGGGCGATCTATACCATAAAAACTTATGCTTAAATAAAATAAAAGAGAATCTTAGAAAGCAAAAAAATATATATTTGAAGATAATTATTTGAAGAAATTTCTTGTACCTCTATGTTTTTTCATTTTATATCAGAATTTACTTCCTTTAGAATCTAAAACATACATTGGTGCCTGGCTCTTAATCGATTATTAGTTGACCACGATTTTCACAGATTTTTAATTTTCTTGCTTACTTTCTTGATCAGCTATTAAGGTCTTCAAGAACATAGCTTTAGATGTGTATTTCTCCATCCCCAGCAACTAGCCATGTAACACTTATTTAAAATTTAGCTAATACTTCTCTTTTTTATAATTCAGAAGATTTCCAGTTTTAAATCCACATATCTGATCTAGTCACCTACTTTCTAGATTGGTCCTATTAAGACCTAAACTTTGCCAGCTGCCTCTCTACACAGACATAGAAAACCTTTCCCTCAAGGCCAAGATCAGTTTGGCCTTTTCCTTTGAGTAAACTATCTGGAAATGTAAAGCCTGGA
Source organism: Cryptotis parvus (assembly GCA_021461705.1). Lineage (NCBI taxonomy): Eukaryota > Metazoa > Chordata > Mammalia > Eulipotyphla > Soricidae > Cryptotis > Cryptotis parvus. The sequence continues at coordinate 151,835 of JAJIBD010004782.1, read as the reverse complement.
TATAATATCGTTTATTATTTAAATTCTTTTTATTCCAAATTGTTCCAACTCAAAATCTATGAATCATGATATTACTGAACGTTTCTCTAATATTTAAACTGGACCAATGTCATATTTTAATATCTTTAAGTTTAAGTTGTAGAAAGAATACCAAGATGGTCAATAGGGGGTGATAGTCCTGAAGGGTAAAAGAAGAGAAGTTCATACTTCAAATATATTTTGTAAACCCTGAAAGTATCATTGATCATATAACATTAAATTAAAATATGTTGGTGGAATGATTTTATTTTTAAACTTGTGCTCTTTAAAATAAAAAATGTGACATACAGCATGTTTTATTACAAATTCAAGATAAAACATACAAAATTTATTCATCCAATGAATGAGAAAGTTATGAAAAATTCTTGCTACATTTAAAATATAGAATCTCTGACCTGGAAAAGTAGTCCAGCAAGTAAGTTACTTTATGGATAAGTTACAGTTTTTAGGGGATTTATTTATAGCACATACAATTCTCATTTTCTGAAATATAAATACAAAGCCTTGATATAACTTCATTCAACACTATACCAGGCCTGGTAGTATTCTAAAACAGTACAGTTGATGGTAGCTTGAATTTTTTAATTTTTGTTTTCTTAAAATCCCCATGTAAAAGTAGAAAGAAAGTAGAAGAGTAGAAAGGGTTTTGGTGCTATGAGGTACACAGTCAACTCTGGTTCTTCATCCAGCATCACATATGGTCCCCTGAGGCTTGCAAGGAATGATTGTGCATTAAGCCTGGAGTAACCCCTAAATAACATAAGGTGTGGTCCACTCCTCCTAAAAATGATGTTTTTGGGTCTTTCCTTAAATGCATTAAAGATTAATTTTTAATGCAATCCTTAATTAAGAGTTGGATGATAAAGGAGGAGGGGGGGGGCGGGGGGGGTGGGGCGGCTGCGGGGTTCGCCTGGCCCGGCCCGCCGGGGGGGGGGGGAAAAAAAAAAAGGGAGTGGAAAGTATATATCTGTTTATTATGTCTCTATGCACCACATTTAAGCAATGTTTCCATTAATATAATAACTTTTGTGTGTTGTGACAGATAATCAAAGCATAAATTTAATCTACATGCATAATTTGATAGAGAATTGTTTTGTGACAGCAACATCATCATGCTACTAGGATTAGCTGTTAGATACAAGACAATGATAAAAAAATAAACCAATTTATTAATAATGAACCAATTTATCTTATGCCTCTCAGAGGTATTTTTTAAAAATTTTCTCGTTTTTATGTTTCCACAATTCTGAAAAAACTTTATTTCACTCACTTAAAAAGTAAAACTTGACTATGAAATTCCTCCATTCACTTTACTATAATTCCTTTATTCCCCTTGGCATAGCTAAGGTGTTTCCAAATCACATCTCAGATGCACCCTCTAATTAAATACTCATTACTTTGACAGTTATAAGTCAGCCAACACCAGATGCTCAAAAATGGTGACTTATTATCTTCAATAAGATACTGATCACTACCTTTTAAACACATTAGTCACAGAGCGTTTTCCCTGTAATTTTGAAGTATCAAGTCAACTGGAATGGTTTGCATTAAAATACTAACATGGGCTCAAAACTTTGCAAGGAGATGAACACTTGAAGTTATTAAAGATAAAATATTCTATCAATTTGAATGACAATAATAGCTTGGCAAATCCATTAGTGCATTAATACTACATGAAGCCATTACCTTGTTTCCACATATCTATTAATACACTGTACACTGTTTTTACAAATCAATTGATATAATTAGTGATAATATGGAAAATATTCAATAATTTGAATCCTTTAAAAAATAAAAAATAAAGGGATTATGTTTGTGAATTGACATGATAAGCCTTTTTATTGTTCCTGTCCACTGACCAAAGAAAGATATTAACATTGACCGATGACCCAGCAGATGCATATAACAATAAAACTGTGCTATTGAGGAAATATCCTGAAAATTGAGCTGATAAAATATTTGTCAAAGATAATGGTTGTAGTTTGGAAACCAGTACTTGAGTTTGTGTACCATTTTAATATTCACTTTCATTTTGACCTACACTGCCACTCCCTTAACTTTGATTTGTTAATTTAAAAAATAGAAATAATATGGAGTGAGAGAGATACTAAAACAGATAGTACAAGGGGAATTGACTTGCATACTGCTGACCCAGGCTTAATCGCAGACACTGATGTAGTTCCTCAAGCACTGCCCATAATATCATCTGAGGGTGGAGTGAGGAGAAATCCTTGAGCACCATTGAATGTTGCTCAACAACCAAACCAAAAGAAAACAAAAATTAGAAATGAAAATGTCTTTCATGTAGTAACTATTACAATTACAAACTCTATGTTGAAGACTTAAAAAACTTTATATGAATAACAAATCTTTGTAGTCTTTCAAATTTTAAGTTCCTCATCATTATCTGTAATAGGGTCGACTTACCTCCACTTTGTAGGAAACATGAATGAAAGATGAGCAGCAACTTATTGCACTCATTAGCTACTTTGCATATAGCCTTAATGAATAAACACACAACTAGTTAAAAAGATAACATCCTTTTTCACTCCTTCATTTCTTTTACATGTGCTTTTGTTCTATTGTGACTCTTCCTTTCATAACAGCTGTACTATAGTATGCACGAAGACAATGAGGTCAGTAAAAGAGTGAAACATCTTTAGACAGGGTATTATTTAAAATATTTTATTATACCACCATGAGATATACAATTGCAAAGATGTTCTTGTTTGGGTTTCAGTCATACAGTGTTCCAGCACCCATCCCTCCACCAGTGCCCGTTTCCCACCACCAATGTCCCCAATTCCCTTCCCACTGCTCTAGCCTGCCTCTATGGCAGGTTCTTTATCTTTTTCTCTATTTCTTTTTCTGTCTCTTTTCTTCTTTCATGTCTCTTTCTCTCTTCCTTCTCTTACACAATGTGGACTGCAATACATACATTTAGAAGTTATCATATGTATCATTTTGCTTATATTCAATTCTCAGTTCTAGGCTGGTATTATCACCTTCAACAATTATTAGCACACACTGTTCCCTTCTCTGTCTTGCCTAAACTCTGACTCCCACATGCTAGTGGTAGATTCCAACTTTGACAAGACCTCCTGATCCATGATTTGCCTGACCTTGGGTATTAGTATCGTACTCTCTCTCTCTCTCTCTCTCTCTCTATATATATATATATATATATATATACATACATATATATACACACATATATAGTATAGTACATATACTATATATGTGTGTATATATGTTCATATATATATATATATATCACTTGTATCACTTTCCTTCCCATTGTTCATCGATTTGCTCGAGCAGGCACCAGTAATATCTCCATATCACGCAGATAAATACATTCATCCTATATCTGTCTTTTTCCTTCTGGCTAGTTTCACTCAACATGGTCCTCTCCAAGTCCATCCATAGACAGGGAATTTATAACAAGTAACTGGGATGCCACAATGTATAGTTTTACAGGATGTAAAAGCTGAAGAAGCCATGCTTAGTCAGCATCTGAGTCACATTATTGTATTGTTATAAATCTAATGATCAATTTGCCTCACGCAATTTGGGTTCCTAAGGTGGCAAATGTGGCACTCCCCTTTGTGCTAGATCTTGGGTCTTATTCTTGATTTTTTACCACAGCTATTTATTCCATTTCAACTCTTGAAGTAGGTTCATTCTCAAACTTTGAGCACTGAGCAACAAGGGGGATTTAGTACCTGTCAAAGTCACTCTTGGATTAGAGGGGATTTCTGTCACCACTTCCATAGCCTGCAATCATTTTTGTGGCTTTCATTTTCTTCGGTTCCACCTTAGAATCGGTGTATAAGAATATTCATCTTTATTTATTGTGAGTTTAATTATTGTCTCACAGGATTACCCTAATAAGGAATTTTATGCACACACAAACCTAAAGCATAGTTATATTTTTTATTCCAAATATGCCAATATTTTAAACAGAGAAGATATTAGTAATTGCAACTGATATTGAGATTTAACGTCATTAATTTTTTTTTCCAAAATGTATATATAGTAGGATTTGCCTTCCCCTCGAGGTGTTGCAGGTGTGGCTTCAGTGCCTGGCTGTGTCACAGGTGGCAGACAGGAGACAGGCTTCTCTACAACCCCAGGGCTCTGCCCCCTGGGCCTTGGATGGTTGGATATAGAAAAGACTGGGCCCCCTGGCTTGAACCCAGAGCCATGGCAGAGCCTGACAAGCTACCTGTGGTGTATTCTATATGCCAAAAACAGTAACAATAATGGACCTCATTCCCAATGAATGGAGGCTTTACTGGCACCCACTCGAGCCAAATGATGAACAATGGGAAGACAAGTGACAAGTGACAGTGAGTAGAATTAGACAGTTAATTTTGGTTTAAAAACTCAATATAGTTAAAATGCCCTAAGTTAACATATGATCATTGGTCTCCTAAATACTAATTATCCTGTACATATGAGTTTTAAGATAAACAGATGTATACATCCCTTACTGTAAGAACCTAAAAGAGAGATAGCTCTGTGACATATTGGAATATCAGTGTTTTCTCAGGGATTTTTTTCAGATTGCAATCTAACTTTGGGCTAAAGTTTGACATTATTTACTTGTAAAAAGCATGTTTGGTTTTGTCTCTCTTAGATGTGACATGACCCCACACCCTCATGCCACAGACAATATCATACTTCTGTGGAATCTTTATTCTTTCATAAGTCACTCTCTGGAGTTGCATGAAAAGAAAGTTCAAAGGAAAGGTTATCGTTTGGGTGGACAGCTTGCATCTGTCTAAAAAGAAACTTCATTTGGTTCCACTTTAGAGTCATTTTATTTTAAAAGGGGTGTTTAAGTGATATTTGCTTGCTTCTTGCCCTACAAGTGAGAAAAATAAACTGTCCGTAGAAGGTCTCAAAGACTGAAAAATTTTCAAACTTTTTTAACATACCAAAAGTTTATTTTTTAATCAAGTATGTGAGATACACAGTTATAAAGTTGTTCATGATTAGGTTTCCGTCATACAGTCTCCACACCTGTCCCTTCACCACTTTACGTTTCCCACCACTGGTGTCCCCAGTTTCCCTTCCACCACTCAAGTTTGATGGTAAAAACTTTCAGGATGTTTTCTTTCCTGAAGTTTCTTATGGGTGAAATCATGGAAGTAATAATTTAGGATTGTTTTTTAAAAGGAATGTCCAAGTTAAACCCACTCATATGATTATGTAAATGATAGATACTTAGTAGATGCTAAGTATCTAGTGTTGAAGAGCAGCTGATATAGAAAATCTTATATAGCATGATGATAAAATATCTTTTATTGTGGGGGGGAGGCATGCACTACAGCTAGCTGCTCTTAGTGCATACTCTTGGCTCTATGCTTAAAAATCACTGATGGCAGTGCTCTGGGGACCATGGGGGGGCCTGAGGAGCAAAACTCATTCAACCACATACAAGGTAAGCATCTTAATCCACTGCACTATCTTTCTAGCTCCTGATAAAAATATCTTTAGCCAACACTTTCAATGAGCAAGTGAGAGCCCTTACCAAACTTTAAGTGCACAAGAATTTATGTCAGTAAATCTGAAACATTAGTATTACCTATAGAGGTTTTTGCTGACTCTGACTGTATGTTAAATGACATGTAACCTTTAAACTTCGTTTAATGCCCAGCATTTTGTATATGGAAAATGCAGTGTAAGGAACTATACAATGTCATATATTCACTCAGGCAATGCAGAAGTATGAAATCCAAGTATTTTCTATTTAAATTGTAATAAAATAGAAATATCCAAAAGTTTCCTTCCCTTGGTGCTTTATTCTAGTTAAATGTGGTGAGACCATTATTTTGGAAATAGTTACCTATAATGTAAATCATATGCCATATTTTCCTAAATACTATAATGCTCCATATCAGTGAAACATACAAAATGTTAAGATCATTTTCATATAATCAATTAGTCATCACAGTGAGTAGTAAAAAACAAAACAAACGTTTTCTCCTTGAATATAAAATTTAGAAAAACTTCACAAAATATGTTATCTATAACCATATATAATTCAGTGACATCATACACTAACTTTAATTTCACAGATTATTTTTTATTTGTAACAGTAAGTGCCTGAAATGGCAAAGCTAGTATTTCCTGTGTCAAGAAGAAAATATTTCACCAAACACTGAAAAGTAAGAAAGGTAAAAACCACGTATATGAAGACACTCATTTTATAATATCTAGGTCTTTTGCAACCAGTTAAATTGATGAATTATAAGAAAAATAAGAGAAAGGAAAGATTATGCAGCAGGCGGGGCACATGTTTTGCATGAGGCCAGCCTTGGTTTGATCTCCAGAAACCCCTTATAGTTAGTTTCCCAACTCCTGCCAGGAATGATCCCTGAGTATAAAGCCTGGAGTAACTTCCAGGTGTGGGCTAAAATAGAAATAAAGAGAAAATAATAAAAAGCAAAGCAGAGTTTTCACTTTTATAAGTTAAGTGAATAAATAGTAATCTGTTACTTTTTAAATTTTCATCTATGTTTTGTTTATATATTCACTAATTTATTCATGATAGTCATTTCAAGTTTTATACTGTACTAGTTACTTCAAAGAAAGTCAGAAAAATAGATTATGAATACTTATACTATTGCTCTACTATGCTCTTCACAAGATCTTTTTGTTTTTCTTTCATTTTGTTTTGGCATGGGTGCACCTGATTGCTTAAGTCTTAGTCTGTACTCAAGGATCACCTCTTATAGTACTTTAGAGACCATATATGGTGCTTAGGAATGAAACTGCATCAACTGCGTGTAAGATAAGCACCTTATCAGCCACACTATTTTTTTTCAACCCCCAAGAACGTTTGACTTTGGATCTGTTTGGGTTTTTCGATGGGTTTTGAGTCTGTAAGTCATGCTCTTGACCTGAAATGCTGGCACATTCAGATTAGGTCATTTGAAGAGAATGTCAAAGTAATCTATTTAAAAGTATTTAGATAGGATTTAGAAAAAGAATATAACATGTTTCAATGGTAGTAGAGCTCATTAGAATTGTATGCTGTTCCCACCTTTAAACTTCATGGAACAAGGAGAGGGAGTCCTTTGCTGAGGGACGCTGATGAAAGAGGACTACCTCAAGAGCTATGACCATAAGTATAAGGAAAGAGCCAACTCAAGGAAACATAACAGAAAAGGTACCTGGGGAAAAGGAGTAACCTCTGATAACCTTCAGACATCTCCCATGGGTCCAGCTCATTCATTAGACACTGGAGAATCTTTGGAAGCACTGCAGAAAGAGAGCGCTCAGGACATAGAGAAAGACCTTTAAGTGCCTAAGAGAGTGTGGCTGGAGGCAGAAATCAAGGATATTCAGCACACTGAGGAAGGTTTTCAATACACGGAACAAGTCTTTACCCAGAAAAGTGCAGTCACTCACTTGTAATCTCTAACCAGCCTCTGGAGATGCATTCAACAAACTACGCAAATGAAAATGGGAGAAATGTGCTATTCTCATACTTGCGTTGCATTATTATAGTGGCCTCTTTGAAAGACACAACCTAGTTTTGATTCTTAAGCAGGAAATTCCATCTTTGTTTTAGGTTTCAAAGCATGTCAACTCTATTAAAACATTTCATCGATTCACAGAGAGTGGTGCTTAGTGGAGTAAAGCTGAAAAGAGGAAATAGGAGAAAGTCAGGTGTGCTGTGGGGAGAAGAAATTGAGGAATGCTTTTCCTCAAAAGACATCATATTTTATGTCAATGAACTAGAAATGAAAGCCAGTGGAAGTGTCCCAAATCTAGGAAAAATAGCATGCTTTGAGCAAATGAGGGTCATTGGAGTACTCAGTTAGAAACTCCCATCTTTCCTTCTTCACACAGCATATCTTAAACCCCATTGAAAAGTAGTATTATGTATTTTTTCTACTATGATATCTATATGTGCATACGTGTACACACAAATGTATCATTCAGTTCAATTTGCAGTAGGAAGTGGTAACATATTACATTTTAAATAGCAGCTGTGTTAAAATAGGAGAGTCAGAAGGCATTTTAAAATATTAAATATATTATAGGGCCGGGAGTGATAGTACAGCAGGGAAGACTTGGCTTGTGTAGTCAACCCAAGTTTGACCCTTGGCACCATATATGGTCCTCCAAGTCCCACTAGGAGTGATCTCTGAACACAGAACTAGGAGTGGGCTCTGAGCACTACCAAATGTGATCTCCCCAAATAAAAGTACTAATATAAGTAGATAAAATGTGTACCTTTTTTTTCAACAACTAGTGCACAACACCTCCTCCCCCTCAAGGTGTTGCAGGTGTGACTGAGGTGCCCGGCTGTAGGCAGGTGACAGACAAATAGACAGCCCTATACGTAGGGCTCTTCCCTGTGGGCCCTGGATGGTTGATGGTCTGACATAGGAAAAGACTGGTACCCCTGGGATTAGCCCAGAGCCATGGCAGAGCCTGGCAAGCTACATATGGTGTATTCGATATGCCAAAAATATGGGTCAAAAGTCAAAAGCTTACTAATAAAAGGGGTAATAAGTTCTGAGGTTCAACTGTATAATATGATGACTCTAGCCGAGAGCACTGTATCCCGTACTTGAAATATGTGTCTTAGGTAAATATTCTCACCAACAAACAGTTGAACCTCATAACTTATTACCCTTTTATTAGTAAGCTTTTGGCTTTTGACCCATATTTTTATTTACTCCATTAGAATTCTGCAGTAGGCACAAATATCCTATTCTCTATTCCAGAACAGTATTTTTTAGGTTTCATATGAAATAGCACATTATTCTATTTATCAGATTATTTTATTTATGATCATACTCAAAGTTTAATGCTATAGCTAATAGGATTTTCTTCTTTCTTGTGGTTAGAAAGAAAGGTTATGAGCAAATTCTGTGTGAAAAAATGAAGAAAGGGGAAAATTCTACTTTGCCTATGGCATTTGTTTTAGAAGATTTATAATTGTTAGTTATTTCTCAATCTTTCAGAAGAATTATATACATCTTTCAAAGAGCTAAATATGTCTCTTGACAGATTTATGTTTTTTTAAGAATAAAAGTAGGGTATTTTTCTCAAAAATCTAAGGACAATTTTTCTGAAACTTTACCATCAAGGCCAGCTGTGGCCTTACTTTGTCCCCGGCTTCTAAGACAGGGCATCGGGCTCTTTCTGCTGCCCTCTCTGTCCGGGATGCAAATGGCTCCTTTTAAAAATGGATGTTTTTCCTTTAACTTATGTTAGTGACTCACACAGCCTTTCCAATCACAGCTGAATTTGTGCTGAACCCTGGTAGCAACAATAGGTGCTATCAAGGATTCCTATGTCAAAGACAGGTCTTGCTCATCCGGAGGTTGAAAGAGAAATTCTGTCCAGGCAGGGTCTTCACTCAGTTCCTGAAATGTACAGCTCATTCTGGTTGCATGCTCATAGAACATAACCCTTCCCCCGCCCCAGGGGTGCCATCAACAAAATGGACATCTGTCCTGCATACTCCCAACCAACTACCGTAGTATGTTATCTCTTCCCAAATACAAACACTCTGGGATTGTGGGCCAAGGGACACAGGGAGCATCTCCCCCTACCAGGGCACAGCCAGTCAGCAGACTCTGTGGCACCCCGCCATCAAAGATCTATCTCCTGGATATAATGCTATCTTGGAGAGGAAAATATAAATAGTTTGACCTTTCCTGCAGCTCCGCTCCCTTGCACTCTCCACACATACTCCCATCCTGGTAGCTGCTTCCTGAGCATGTCTCTGTCCACAGAGTCCATGAAAGCTAGCTTGGATGATTGTTTGCAAGTGAAGTCAGGCTGGTGCTCATCTGGGAAGAAGATCGACTCAGAAGACCCAGTGGAGCTTAGCATCACACTTTAGAAAGCAAAAGGGAAGCTCTCAGCTCTGGGTCTAGGACGTTTCAGAATGTATAAATATGTTGTCTTTCTGTACTCTAACAAGAGAATTACCAGAAAAATAAAGAAATCAATCCTTTGTACAATAGCATCCCAAACCATAAAATGCTAGGAACAAATTTAATCAAGAGATTATGGTTGTTCACAAAGAATGACAAGACCTGAATAAAATAAATTGATGGCAAAAAGATGGAAATATTTCCTTTTCTTTTAGATCAGAAAATGTACTATCCATACATTGACTGTTAAGAATCAATGTTATGTTAACATTAATTGTAATATCATAGCAATCCACTGAGGGACAAAACCATTATTGATATTCCAGTATCAGAGTTCACAGATATACTACTACTACTACTACTACTACTACTACTACTACTACTAATAATAATAATAATAATAATAGTAATAATAATGCTATACTTTGCATGGAATCACCAAAGGCCCAGAAGAGTAAAAGAAGAAAGGAGTGAGGGGCCAGAACAATAGCCCAGTGGGTAGGGCGTTTGCCTTGCACGCCGCAGGCCCATGCCAGCCCGGGTTCGATCTCCAGCATCCCATATGGTCCCCTGAGCACCGCCAGGAGTAATTCCTGAGTGCAGAGCCAGGAGAAACCCCTGAGCATCGCCAGGTGTGACCCAAAAAGCAAAAAAAAAAAAAAGAAGAAGAAGAAGAAGAAGAAAGGAGTGATAGTATCAAAAATCCTGATTTATAATCCTTGTTTCAGGCCATTGCTTAGTTAAATATTTCCCAAATATTTTATAATTTTGGTTGCTAGTATATATAGGAAATTTTTGGTCTCTTTTACAAATATTTTTGTTAGCATAAAAAAAGACAATGAAATTTTCATTGATCAGTGACCTATGCCCAGAATATCCCAAATTGATGTTGAGCTCCAGATCCTGGTCTCCCAGCATGAAGTGTGAGGGTAGGATTTCATGTTCACACACATTCATGGGCCTGCTGTAAAGTTCACTCTTCCCAGTACGCTGTTGTCAGGATAGCTCATGAAAAGGAGCCTTCAGGTTGGGGACAACTGTGGTAAGACCTGTGGAAATTAGGAGTGATTCCTACATGGAAGATCCCTAGAGGAGATGTCTCTGGCATCGTAGTATCTATATACTTTTAATGTCCTCTGATAATTCTATTACTTTCCTACATTCTTTCACATTCCTCTGGCTCTTCACAATCCACAAGCTCCTTCTCCCACCACACACACACACACACACACACACACACACACACACACATACACACACACACAAACACACACTGTGCCTTACATATGCTTTTCTACTTAGAACAAGACAGCAGTGGGGTTCTCTGTCAGCATCCCATATGATGGCATCAGGCCTACTCTCTCCCACTCTTAATTTTCCCTGGGAATTTAAAGGCAGAGAACATTTCTCTTGGCACTGTGCTATTGACTGCTAGCAGAGGGGTGATTCAGGCAAAATCCAGATGTTATGACACCCCTCACTGAGGTATTGCAGCACACCTACCCAGAGCCTCTGTATCTGGCCTGGAGTTGCCTCCTGCAGGTCACTTTGTAGATAGGAGAAGGACATTTTGAATGTGGCAGTTTATCTGACCATGTATTCTGTACTGGCTGGTATAAATATTCTCTCATGCTGCCACAATCATCATGGGAGTAGCTAAGATCTTACTGCTATATTTGCCTGGCCACATTGGATCTATAAGTAATTAGACCAGAGAAAAATGCTGTTTGCCTCCAAGCAAGCAAGCATGGCTCCCTGATAACTCAAAGCTAATATATAGAACAACCATGAAGTAAAGACGAGACTCTTGAAGGCTTGGAGAAATATTTAAATGGCTATAGAATATTCTTTGGTACAGATGCATGCCTTTGTATTCTGAGATAGAGCTCATCTCAAAAATTCCTCTCTACCCTGCAGAGGCATTTCCAAGGCACATCTTGGTTTGGCAACATTAAAATCTCAAGAAACCTAGGTGAGGTCCTGGGAGAAATTAACTGAGGGCATTTGACCCTGATAGCTTCCCCATAGAAGTGGGATGTCAAAGGCAGAATTCTGGTGTATTGCTTTCTCCCTTTATTTAGCTGGTGAAAATTCAACATAATATTTCTAATCATTTTGTGTAAACACAGTAAGAGATACGGACATTTATCTATACCTGGGATTCAATGTATAGGGTGAGTAATCCTGAGAACATCTTGCCATTTTGCCAGACTACATTCCTCTGGAAATTTCTGGCAGGAGTCAGTTATTCAAACCAGACAGCTCTGTTCTAGGTACCAAGAACTTCCAGGACTCAGCTTTGCTGGGGCCCAACAGCACCACATGTGATGTCGGGGAGCCTGTACAACTACAGCTGCGGTGCTCAGAGGGCCAAGCTGTGCCAAGGACTGAATTTGCATAACAAGGCATGTGCTACTGGCCCTGGGTTATCTCCATGGCCTTTACTTTTCTTAGTAATGTTTCAGGTTTGCACCTACCCTTGTTGAATATACAACTTATTGTTCATTAGTGCATGAAATGTTAATTCTTGAAGTCAGAGTGTACAATAGTTAAAATAAGTGTCTTTATCCTCTACCAACAATTATTCTGTCATTTTCCTCCTCTTGTATTCCTCCCTAAAGAATCTTACTAGTGGGGCCAGAGCTATAGCCCAGTGGGTAGGGTGTTTGCCTTGCATGCAGCCAGCCCATGCCAGCCAGGATTCGATCCGTGACATCCCATATGGTCCCCGAGCACGGCCAGGAGTAATTCCTGAGTGCAGAGCCAGGAGAAACCCCAGAACATTGCCAGGTGTGACCCAAAGAAGAAAATAAATAAATAAATAAATAAAAATTAAAACAGAATCTTACTAGTATCTTACAACTTGTAATTCAGTCGATATATTTACATTTGATAATTTATTCTTTTTATCTTTCACAATTATAGTATTCTGTATCTACCTTTAAGTAGTTTTTCCACTTAATGATATAACTTAGAAACTTCTTTACAGTGTTTCTAGAATATAACTTTTCAAAACCAGTTACATACCAGTCCTTTTTGCAGTTATACCTCAAAATTTCCAACCAGTACTTAATGTAAGGATATATAAGTATATTGTACTGCTGGGTGTAATTTTAGGATAAATTGATCTCATTTTTATAACAAATAGAAGCAAGCATGCGTTTTCCTACAGAGCAAGATCAGATGTTACAGCACAGGGAAGTCACTATACGTCTGCAGTGAATTTTTTCTTGGGTTCAGATCTTCCGACTGGCAAATCAATACTGAGAAGTGGCCTGGGTAAAAGAACTCTCAAGATCAGGGGCTCACAATTTTGATTTACTCAGAATGATACACAAGAGTACAAGAAATGCATTGTGGATGGTCTCCCCATCTTCTTATAAAAATAGTCCAAGATATCTCTTGATATGTGATTAAGTTCTCCTCCGTTCTGCTGCTTCCATCAGATTGATTGCTATTCTGCATTACAGCCATTGATTTCCCTGTCAGTCTCTTCCTTGAAGGAAGTGAGTACATCTTATCGAACTCCTATCAAATACTTTGTGCCTTTTCAGATGTTTAGTATTACAGAGATGAAAAAATGCAGATGAGTGAATGTAAGAACGAGATTAAAAGTAGAGAAGGAAAGTAACCTGTATTATTCTTCTGGGTTTCACTAGTTTTTTTTTAGTGTATTTCAGATCAGTAGTGTAAAATAGTACTTGTTAAAATTCAATCCTTTTCTGTAGGTAACTTCCTTGTTACCTAATAATCCAAGAGAATCTAAAGTTATTCAGAGTACATCCAAAAAGGAAGATTTTCACCTCCCATGCTTTAAACTTTGCTTTATAGTAAGCAATATACAGCAGATTATGAAGGTAGACCTACTGTAGATCTTGAACAAGATTTCCTATAATGTTTCTGGTGGAATAATATTATAGATGTGTTGGATATGATTATTATTATATGAAGGATCAGGACTTTAAGTAAAGTTTCAATGTTGAGAATTCCATTATAGACTTTAAGTTTGACTTCCAAGCAATGATATATTTTTAACATCTAATATATATGCATTCATTTTATATATACACATTTATATTCATTATTTTATTCATTAGGCTGGACCCGTGCGCTCGGTGGCAGAGGGCAACCCTCGAGGGTGCTGGAAGTCACTCTTTTCGTTTGTTTCTTTTGCTTTGTTTTATTTTTGAATTTTGGGGACACCCAGCAGTGCTCAGAGCTCACTCCAGGCTCTGAGCTCAGGGACTACTTCTGGCAGGCTGAAGGGACCTTACAGGATGTGGGGAGTTAGGTTCCAGGCCGGCAGCATGCTCTGCTGCTGCACTGTTTCTTGACACTCAGCTTAGCTCTGTGAAGTCATCTCATGCCACGGACCTGGGCGTCAGGACATGCAGTTACTGTTAACTCTCACTGGCCTTTACTTTATGGTGTGGTGCCAGCCATACCTCATCTACACACAGAGCCTGGCAAGCTACCCGTGTCGTATTTAACATGACAAAAACCAGTAACAATTATAGACCTCATTCCCTTGACCTGAAAGAATGGTTTGAGGCTCTTCGTGTTCCTAGAGCGAGCAGATGCCCTTGGGCTACACTAGCACTAGCATGTGACAGGACTTGATCACTTGATCACTTGAATCCCGTTATTTATCGATTTGCTCGAGTGGGTACCAGTAACTTTTCCATTGGACCCTATCACGTGCCAATGTAGCCCAATGGCATCTGGTTGCTTCAGGAAAATGAAGAGCCTCAAACCGTTCCTTCAGGGTCTTGACAAAAAAGTCTGACCATCTTGTAGGTGGGCAGCCACGTGATCTTTTGACATTCCATGGGATCCAGATGGTAACGGCTCTAGTCCAGTGGTCATCTCCAAATGGCTTTACATGTCCAGCCCATCTGATTTTCGATGCCTTGGCAAATGAGACAGCATCCCTGATTCTGGAATAGCGATGGAGGTCAGAACTCCGGATTCCTTCTCTCACTTGAGTGAGGCATGATATTCCAAGCATAGCTCTTTCGATTCCTCTCTGGGAGACCCGAATAGCATTCTCATCCTGCTTTCGTAGGGCCCAGGTCTCTGAGGCGTATGTTAATGCAGCAAGAACGGTGGAGTCAAAGAGGTGCCCGGAGCCAGAGGTTCTTTGTTTGTCCTTTTAGCTATTTCTTCGATGCCTTTGAAGGCATTCCATGCCACTCTTTTCCTCCTGTGCAGCTCAGGTTGTAGGTCATTCATCATGTTGATTTCTCGACCTAGGTACACATAACTGCTGCATTCAGAGATGTCTGTTCCATTGAGAGTGAACGGGGCCTCTGTAACTAGTTCATTTCTCATAAACATAGTTTTGTTGAGATTCAGCTGTAGAACTATCTTTCCACATTCTCGGTCAAAGTCAGCCAGCATTTGTGCTGCTTGGCTAATGTTTGGTGTTATTAGAACGTTGTCATCAGCGAGCGGAGGTGGTGTAGTTTTCGACCGTCTATCTTCACTCCCATTCCTTCCTGTTCCTAGAGTGAGCAGATGCCCTTTGGCTACACCTAGCACGAGACAGGACATACGGAGATATTACTGGTGCCTGCTCAAGCAAATCGATGAACAATTGGAAGACAGTGATACAGTGATAGTATATCAGAACCATATTAGTGATGCATTCATGGACCCTAGGTTAATCCTTATAGCGCTCTGACTAAAAGAGTAGACAAGGGACATATAACCTCCAGTGTTATACCAGGTAGTACTCAGCACCTATATCGTATCTGTGATCAGAGTCAGGCCTTCATACATGGGTTCTATCACTTGATTGACACTCCTGATTCTTTACAGGTAGTTTAAGAAAATGTGGTTTGCTCAGAGAATGCTATGTTTCTGATTTTGTTCAATAAATGATATTTGAAACTCTCAATGCATAGTATAAAATATGTAGACCTATTTTGGGGAACAGTTTATTTATATAAAAATGTTGTGAATGCATACCTATTCAAGTAATTTAATATAAGTATATATCTCATGGTCATCTTGAGACCTAAAATCAATGTCATTCATTATTAGCGATTACTATACAAATGAGTAACTAAATTCAACTAAATATGTATGTGCTATAACTCTTAAATTTGTAGATTTGATTTGTTAAAGACAAAGTTTTATTTAAACAATGTTAATTATAAGTAAAAATAAGTACCTGGGCTACTCTTTGCTTTTTATTCCTTTATTATTCTGACTTCTCTTAGATTCGTATTGTACTTTTGTAAAAAGACAAATGTGGAAGTGAGGTTAATTGTTGCATAATATTTAGTCATGAAAGACAAGCCTAAAAAACAAAGGAGGCATGAGAATTATGGACCAGGAGAGGAGATTTAGATTTACGTTCAGGCTTTGCTTCTATGCTTCTAACTTGTCATATGCCATTTGAAATAAGGCAGTCTTATCAGATCAGTAAAAAGAAAGATTCATTTGCTCAAGTAAGTAAAAGAATCAGCAAACCATTCATTCCAAATGAAGTTCCTGAATTTCCAAAAGACTCTTTACCTTATATGTGCATATGTTTCTAAATATGTCAAGAATTTTAGAAGTAACAAGCAATAGTCATCCCCAATTCAAGACACCTTCATATTTTTGTTAGAAAACACATTCTTGTTTAAGCTAAGCTTTATAATTTGACATTTTATGTAAACAAAAATAGATTATTTGGGGGTTATGTATAGCTTTGATTAATAATAAATAGATACTCAATTATTATTTAATATACTCCGTGGGTCGGAAGACCACAGCCAGATGGTCCTGTGGTTCTTGACCTTTACTTTCCCCATCAAATTTCCTGTTGTTATTTTCTTCTCTTTTTTTGGAATATTTTTAAATAACTTTAGAAAAAGTATTTAATTTGGTGAGTTATACATCAAAGTTTTACTTCTAGATATAGAAATAATCATTTGAATATTCCTTTGAAATTTAGTTTCATCATATTTAAAATGGAATTAGAATTACTCTTCAATATCTAGTTGATTTTGATTCACCATCATTCATGGTTTATAGCTGTTAGTTTTTCTTCTAGTGTGCCTTCCCTGACTATTGTCTTTTACAAATTGTGTAAGACCATAGCTTTCCCATGAGTGTAAGGGTAATTCTGCTTTACAAGAAATGGGTTAATAAAAACCTTATTAATGGAGTACTAATGGAATTTGATCTACATCCTGTGATGATTATTCACATAACAAATATACAGAGAGTGCTATGGATTAAGTAATTCAAATCCCTACTGTCACAAAAGGTGTAGGATGAGAACTTAAATTAAACCTTTAATGAGGTGTTAATATTTGAAATTTCGAAAAAGTTAAAAATGTAGAACCTATGTGAAAACCTTAATATGCAAATTAAATCTGATGTGCAAACTACAAGTTACAGAAGATACGCCCGCCCTTGAGTGTCTTCTTGTGTCTGAGTGAGCCCTTTTTCAGAGAAGTACAAATAAACTAGCTACATTTCTCAAACATACTGCCAAGGTTGCTTTCTAAGATCTAAAAAGGATGAAAACATATTCTTATGTGGATGACATTGATCCAGTATTTTTTCTACTCTTATTTATAGAGTCTGATCCCCTCCCCTGGTTTGATTTATGTAAAGAGGCAATGTTTTATCTTTTCTGGTATCACATCATATCCCATTGCATTTACACTTTAAAGTTTCTTTTTTTTCAAACAGAATTGTGTTGGTAATAAAGTGAACATTACTTTAAAATAAATAACTTGATAGCAACCCTTCGCCAAATGACTTTAACATTTTGTATGTTCATAAGTTATCTTCAAAAATTAAAAGATTTTGCAGAGAAACTTGTAATTTTTTTTTTAATTCCTAATGACAAACTCCTGGTGAGATATGCAAATAAGTTCATAGATTCTTGATATGGATTCAAATTTTCCATAACCGTACTATTTTCTATAGGGAAGATTAAAATTGTTTTACCAATTCACTCATAGTGAGAACAAATTAATAAACACTTTCCAAGGAAATTCATAAACACTTTTGAAGGAAAATTAACTTATGGGCACATCCACAGGTTTTATAGGAGCATTAGATGTTTGGTGTTCCTGATATGAATAAGTTCTGGTTTATTTATCATGTGACAATGTTCATAATTTTGTCCATTGTGTGAGACATTTTCTTAAATTAATAACCAGTTTCCCTAGGCAATTAATGTTATACCACAATCCTAAAGAAACTTCATGGGAGTTGTGGGGACATATGCTTGGCTGAAAGATCCTATAAATAATTTTATCATGGACCAGACAAATTTATTCTTCTAGTGTGTGAGACCCTCAGCACTGGACTCACTAGTTTAGATTCTGGCACTGGACCTATATTTCATTAGAGACCATCACAAAAATTTTCAGAAGTATACGTAAGAACATGGAAACTCTGAATCACTAGGCCCCAAATATGGGTCACAGTTGCTAGGTCAGAATGACACTATGTCTAAAAACTGATAAGTTTATGAGACAAATTCATGCTATTAAACAATAAATTAAAATATTGATGTGAAGCATAAAACTTAGTTTTATAGGAATAGATTTTTTAGAATGGTGTTTTCTAGGAACTATAAGTAAGGGAAGTGGAGTAATATTGGTCAAAGTTCCTATGATGTCCTAAACTCCAAGAATAATAACTTCTGAGGATACAGGTGAACACAGTACCATGGAGTTGGGGTAACTATTGTTCATAAGATGATGTTGTACACCAGAAAGTGACTATATGTAGATCTTAAGAATTCTTACCATACATACAGAAAAGGAGTTAGCTGTAAGGTTTGTTACCTTAAGTTTGGTTATCATTCCACATAGTATATTATTTCAAATAATTATGTTGAACTCTTTAAATATAGCATAGTTATATTGTAAACCATTTCTCTATAAAACAATTAAAGCTTTTGGAATCCAAAATTTGCTGAGGAAGAAAATCTCTGATGTGATGGATTTTTTTTTTTGTGTGTAAAGTCTTTTTACTATTTTTTGTAAAATTCTTTTTGTCAAGCAAGAAATATACCCTAGGCTCTAGGCTGGACACTTTGTCAGTATCAGTGGTTTTCAACCAGAGACAGTGTTGATATTGCCTTTCAAGGATCATTTATCAATGTCTAGTGACATTTTTGTTTGTTACAATGAGGATATTGATACTAATCCATGGGGTACAGACCAGGGATGCTGTTAAGCATACTACAATGTACAAAATAGTCTCTGACAACAAACAATTTTTACTTCCAAATGTTAGAGGCACTGATGTTGTGAAACCCTTTCTGCATGAATTATTATCAGTGAAGTTTGCATTTAAGATCTCAGCAGCTCAGCAACCTCCCTGTAAATTGAGCATATTCACTAAAGTACTCATTTCATTCACCTTAACAAAAATATAGACTGACTCTTCTCATGATCACTCTAACTCCCTACCCTACTCCCATTTTTACAAAGTTCATATCACACTGAACAAAAGAAGTTTATGAGAATAACATTCATCTTTTTATGAGCATCTCTTTGATATGTCTCTGCAACACTGATTTCCCACCATCAGATTTTGTAGCTTCCTTAACTGGCTACCTTCCTACATATGTTTTGTTTTCCTGTGGACTGAGGAATTCATTTCTATTGTGGAAGAGGCCTTGCAGCCTTTCTTTGAATTGAATGCTGAAGAAACCTCAATTTTAATTAAAATGATAGAATCACCATTTAAAGGATAAAATACCTACGAAGACACAAGTAATAATGGCTCACTTTTATGTGGCTTAGACGCTGGCTAACACGAGAAGCCTTCTTAGACGCCGCCTAGTTTACTTTGAGAAAAAGGAAGGCTGCTTTTCTAAAGATAGGAATTCTGGATCTGATTGCTTCTGGGAAGGACATTTAAAGAGGGTTAGGCACCTCTGTCTGAAAAAATTGCTTTGTGTAAAAAGTTTCATAGTATGACTTCAGTGTAAGTCTCCCATTGACTTCCTGGGCAAAATCTGTGCATGGTAGCCAGCTGCTAGAGGTGCCATGGAACTATCATAGGGATATAGTGAAGAGAATCTATGGAGTATCCCAAGAAGAGAAGGGTTTATATGAAGAAAGTTATACAATAAATAATTTTTATTCTTAGCTACTTATATTGTAGCTTCAATATAAGCTTCATCCATCATTAAACTTCATCCATTTAATGAAGAAGATGCAAAGAGGACTGCCACCAAATTGTCCATCACTTCTATTCTTCTCTGCCTATATTCCCCCAATAGAGATCTGTGTTTCTGCTGCCAATTTGGATTAATTATGTTGCTTTTTACCAGTTCACTAATTTACTAGATTCAATCTCCAGTCTTCTCTAAATTTGGTTCTTGTAGTAATCTCTATCTTAGTTACTAAAAGCCAAACCTCGTTCTTTCCTTATGGGTTTTCTGCAAACACATAAAAAGCTTTTAATTTTTCCACAACAAACTCTGAATAGCATCATGGCTCCACTTCAGTTCCTTGTGTTTTTTTTCAAAATCCTGAAAAGGAGATAATCCTGTTAAAGTGTAAATTAGATCATATCCCTTCGCTGTTGACACTCAACAAAGCCTCAGCTCATGTGGATTAAAAGTTATGCGTTTACAATGGCCAGATGTCCTCATGTCTTGACCTTCTGCTTCTGCCGCTGTTTCTTCCACTCTCTTATCCACCTCGCATTAAAATAGTTCTATGTCATTTTTGCTAGCAGAACTCCGGCTTTCTACTATCTTAGACTCTATGTGCCTGTTCTTTCCTGTTCTTAACAGGTAGCTCAATGGGCTGCTTTTTATGCAGGAGATCCAGGTTCAATGCATGGTATGGTAGGGATCCTAAGCAGTGGTAAGCATGCCCCAAGTCTGAAGCTGGGAATAGCTTCTGAGTAACATGCAGGTACTGAACACCAAAAATAGGAAAACTAGGGAAAAAGATACCCTTCCTCTAACCAGTGATTAGGATTATTTCCTCTCTTCCTCAGTCACTATAGAAATGCCCTCAGGTCTTCCTAGCTGACTTCCCCTCCCTAAAATGCAACCTCTAGGTAAGATGAGTCATGAAATTTGCTTATAAATGGACAAACATAGAGAGTATCATGCTGAGTGAAATGAGTCAGAAGGAGAGGACAGGCACAGGAAGACTGCTCTCAAGTGGGGTTTAAAAAGCAATATAAAACCAATATCCAAGGACAGTAGAAACAAGGACCAGTAGGTTTGGTCCATGGTTGGAAGCCCGCATCAACTTCTGGGGGGAAAGGCAGTTGGGATAGGAAAGGGACCACCACGACAAAGATAGTGGTAAATAGCAACTGTATAATAACTGTGTGCAGAATAGTAAAGGCACAAACATGGTGACTTCTAGTATCTTTATTGCAGACCATATAGAGAAGAAGAAAGAAGGAAAGTGCCTGCAATAGAGACAGGCTCAGGGTGAGTGGGTAGGCTGGGTGGCAGGAGGGTTAAGGGGGACATTGGTGATGGGAAATAAGCTCTATCTTGTGGAGGGATGGGTGTTGGAACATTCCGTGACAGAAACCGATCAGGAACAACCTTCTAAATGTATGACACAGTGATTCAATAAAATAAATTAAAATAGTAAATAGTAAATAAATTAATAAATAAATGAATGAATAATGACAGCCTCTTTTCCTTCAACATTCTTCATCCTTTCTGCAACTGTGTTGCTCTCCATTGTATGTATCACAACCTGCCATGTTATATTCCTGATGGTTTCATTCACAGCAATGAACATTCTGAGAAGATCAAGACCTTCTGATTTAGTTTCATGCATTACTAAATCATCTATACCAGTAAAAGTCTATACCAGTAAATGGTTGGCATATAAAATTGGAATAGGACCTAAATAGTATCTGGAGAGTGGCTTGGATAAGCAGAACAAAGCACATTAATTCAGAGTCAACCTTTTGTGATTTCTCTGGCTATGTGAGCCTGGAATTTTTATCTATACAACAGTGTATTTTTTTTAAGCAGGTAAGCCATGTGATCTCTTTGGAGGTATGACCAGAAGCATTGATATATTTTTATATTTTGGAAACTCCATTTTTTAGCCTACATAGTATCTTCCCATGTTTGTTTATCCTATACTACTTGAGATAGGGTCTAGACACATGTGATGATATGAATTGAACTGTGCCTACGTATTTTTAAATAACCATTTAATTTAAAGCCAAACTGCTTCAAGAGATAAAGCACACTATTCTAGTAAAGTAAAGCAAGCAAAAATTAAGCTAGGGACTGAAAAGTATATGTTGCACTGTTTGCAAATAAAGAAATCCATGTTACTCCAGTTACACAGCATTTTAGATACTCTATCAAAATTTAAACTTTTTTACACTGTGATCTGTTAATAGACTTCAAACAAGCAAGTTGTCATAAGATTTTAACTCATACTCTTAAACAAAAAAGAAAACAAAACAAAAAACAAAAACACCACCTTGGACTTAGCTCTGAGCTTTCCCTTCTATGCTGAGTTCTCTGGCCAGGCCAATAGAGACTCAACAATGTTCAAGGATTTCAACTGCATTTTCATTACTGCCCAGTGCTGCCCCATGCCCTTTCACAGACTTGTATGTTGTTCAACCTCCTATGCTGCCTTGTTGCACCATAATATACAATAATGTAAGTGGGGCACTGCTGGAGTCCCCAACAATATCAGAAAACAAGCTCCATTCTACCTCTAAAGCCAGCAGGGAATGGATGAAAACTCAAGAATCGGCGCAGTTTCCAAAGGCTTTACTATCACAGGTTCTGATATACAATCTAAGAACAGGGAAAACCTGAGCTTTGGGTTCCAGGCTTGGCCCCAGCCACGTGTAGGCCAAGATGGCTGCCACCATGTGTTAAAGCCCAACAGAGAACAGAGAAAAGAGGCAGAAAGCCAAGGGAAGCCAAAATGGCAAAAGACCTTTCTTTTTTCTCCCAGCTTTAGATGGAAAAGTGCTGAAACTTCCCAGGCTGGCCCATCATGGGCTGGGGTACCTAGAGATGAAGCCGGGCAATCAACCATTTTGAAATGTAGATCTTTAGATGGGCCTTTAGGCTTCATGAATGCCAAAGCTGATTCAAATCCTCCATAGCAGGGCTGAGACGGGCTTCCAGCTAAGTGTAGCTGGAGTTTAAAGTAGGGCATGTCACCCAACAAATGTACATGAGTGTTGTTTCAAACTAGAACAGAAGCCACTTGCTATAACCAGCACTCAAACACAGCATGCCAGTAAATCATCCTTTGAAATCCTCTCAGGCCCCTCAGGTCTTAAAATGAGCAGAATCTGGCATTTTGGCCCCTATTATATACACCTTCTGCAGAGTGCTGCTCTCTATATATCCACAGATGTAACCTCCCAAGGACCAAGAGCTGAAACTAAGGGTGTCTTACACATGTTCATGACTCCCTTCACCCAATCTGTGTGAGAGAAATTCCAGTGGAAGTTGCCACGATTCCAGAAGTACAGATACATCAATAGACAATGGATTATGGTCATTATCTAGTATTTCTAGTATGTGATATCCAGATGCACATGAGTAATGCAAATAAAGGAGAAAAATTTAAAAGAAGTACACTTGAGAACAGTTATTCAGGACTCTTAGAAAGACAATAAAACTAGGCACATTTTATGTTGGCACAGAATTTGAAGATTGGGATAAGCATGATCACAAAATTATTTACAAAAGCCAAAGGACATTCATCCAAAGGGACCCAAATTGATCCTAGGGATTGATCATGAACCAGATGTCAGTTTGTAAAGTTCGTTTGCACTTCCAGTGTCTGTGCACAGATAACCCTTTCATTATATCATTATTCCAATTGCCTTTTCTTTATTTATCTTTTCAACTGTACTTAAAGTAATGTGTTGATGTTTAATGTAGTAATTGTATCACTTGTCTTCCCATTGTTCATCAGTTTGCTCGAGCAGGCTCCAGTAACATCTCCATTTGTTGGGAAAGAGGTCCATTATTGTTACTGTTTTGGGCATATCAATACACCATAGGTAGCTTGCCAGGCTCTGCTGTGGCTCTGGGTTCATCCCTGGGGGTTCCAGTCTTCTTCTATGTCAGACATTCAACCCTCCTGGGGCCTCGGGGCAGTACCCTGTGTGTAGACAAGCCTGTTTCCTGTCTGACACCTGCCCAAGCAGCTGGACACTGCAGTCGCACCCACAACTGGGAGGCCACTTGAATGCAGCCATACCTGGCTCATCCCTAGCACCGCATTTGGTCCTTCATGCTCCATTAGGATTAATACCTGAACATAGAGTCAAAAGTAAGCCCTGAGAACTACTAGGTGTGGCCCCAAATCAAGGAACCCACAAAACCTATTTGTTTATCATATTTCATATGTTCCTGTAGCAGGTGACTGACATATACAAATTGATCATCAAAGGTTTTTTGAAGAGGTTATCATGAGGAAAGAAAAAGTAGGAGGAGTTTAAGTGGAGTGGAGTGTCCCTTTATCAGTGGAGAAATCTGGGGTGTATCTTTTCTGTTTGGTAGTAATAGTCTTGGCATTAGTGAACCTCACAATCTGTTGTTTCGCCCAACTGAAGCACCTTTCTCCTGTGGTTTACGAGCCTGCTTTGTTCTGTATAAAATGTGCCATTTTTTCTCCTGAAATTTCTGAAATGCCTTTGACAGCATCAGTTTATGCATCTATGCTATGAATCCAGTCTTTTCCTTTAGCAGAATCTCATAGGCAGAAAATACATGGGGGCAAATCACGATCACGATCACGATCTTCCCGTTAATCATCTATTTGCTAGAGCGGGCACCAGTAATATCTCCATATGTCCTGTCTCATGCCAGTAGAGCAAAGGGCATCCGGCTTGCTACAGGAACATAAAGAGCCTCAAACCATTATATTAGGTCATGGGAATGACCTAATATAAGTATTACTGGCATTTGGCATGTCAAATACAACAAGAGCAGCTTGCTAGGCTTGCCGTGCGGGAGGCATATTATTTAAACACCTCCAAATAAAGCATTTATTGATGAACCTGCGGCCGCTTGTGCTAGCGCCGGCTGTGATGGGCTGGTCGGTTGGGTGGAGTTCTGAAGAGAGGGAAGTCGGATGTGGAAAATGGCGGCACCCATGGAGTGGGTGGGGGGGTCGTCTGGCTGGTTTGTGAGGTTCTGCCGGGGTGGTGGGCCAAGGCTAGAACCCACCATGCCTCCCGACTGCCTCATGAACGGCTGGGCACAGGGAGAGCAAGGAACCGCTCTGCCCCATGTCTGAGTCTCTGGACCAGCATACCTGGGCTGGATTGAGGAAGAAATTGCTGTAGGGTGGGTGTCGATGATCCGGGCTGTGATGGGCTGGTCGGCTGGGTGGAGTTCTGAAGAGAGGGAAGTCCGGATGTGGAAAAGGACCCATGGAGTGGGGTGGGGGTCGTCTGGCTGGTTGTGAGGTTCTGCCGGGGTGGTGGGCCAAGGCTAGAACCCACCATGCCTCCCGACTGCCTCATGAACGGCTGGGCACAGGGAGAGCAAGGGAACCGCTCTGCCCCATGTCTGAGTCTCTGGACATGGGGGGGCAAATACCTTTCATAATCCCATTTTGCACAGAAAATGGAACAATTATGATCTACCAAGTTGCTTTAAAGAGATGGAAAGGTGTTTTAAAAGTCTAATTAAGACCATGCAGTGGAGGGGCCAAGGCGGGGAAATGCAGAGGACAGGAAGTCACATAGGACATTACGGTGAGATTTTGACACTTCATCTTTAGTGGTGGCAGAATTTCCATAACTTTATGTCAGAACCAAAAGTGTTAACACTACTGCAGCCAGGTCACCAAAATATTTTTTAAATAATGAAGCATTAAAAAGGAGGGTGTAATCAAGAACACTTATCTTTGTTTGATGCTATTGACCCCAAAGACCATGTGGCTCTGTCTGCTGGGCCCCACCTGTTCCTAACAGATGCTTCTTTATTAAGCCTTTGACACCGAACAGACCATTGGCAACTCCTACCTTGCCTGAATTTTAACAAATGTCTTTTTATTGTAGTTTTTATTTTCACCATCTCTCTCTTCTCTGCCATTCTAGCTGTTTTTGTTTATCCTTCGTTTCTTCCACCAACCCGACAAAAGCAAGAGAATGTGGTTCTAAACTCCCTGCTTGCTTGTAGATTGATTTACGTACTCCCAAGAAACAGTGTCTCCTCCTTTCTGATTGGTTTTCTGACCTAGAGGGAAATTGCTTAACAAAAGAAATAAGTGACATGTTCTCTACCGCTCTGGGGGAAAAACAAAGAAACCTATAAAAAAAACTAAGCTTCTTTGTAATTATGTCATGGCTCTTTCATTACATTAAAATATGATAGCAACTTTGCATTTGTTTTTACTTCTTTCCAAGCCACATCATCCATAAATCACCCCCCAATCACTATTCTCTTTTGGGAAATTATGTCCAATGATTGTAAGAGCAAATATTTCTGTGTCATTAATTTTTTGAGAGAGAAAATTCTTCCTCTCACCTCCTATCTCCAAGAAGGACTGTACACTGACTTTCTACCCTCCCACTTTCCTCTCTGATGAGACTGTTTCTGAACTAATGGGGAAGAAATACTTTTATCCCTCTTTAATAAGCTTTTTGGAATTGAACCACTCTGTCGCTAGACAGCTACAGGTTTGAAGCCTGCACCCCAGACCACTGAGGATCATCCGAGACTCACAGACATGGGACAGAGCTGCTACTGGCTCTCCCTGTGCCCAGCTGCTCATGAGGGTGCCCGCGAGGGATGGCGGTTCTAGCCCTGGCCCGCCACCCCAGTAGAGCCTCTTAACAAGCCAGATGACCCCCACTCCATGAGGGCCTCCATTTTCCACATCCGGACTTCCCCCTCATCAGAACTCCACCCAGCAGACCAGCCTATCACAGCCTGGCTTGCACGGTTCATCAATACATGCTGGATTTAGAGATGACTATAAGAGTATGCTACCCACACGGCAGAGCCTGGCAAGCCACCCGTGTCGTATTTGATATGCCAAATACCAGACCTCATTCCCATGACCTGATGGAATGGTTTGAGGCTCTTTATGTTCCTTGAGCAAGCAGGTGCCCTTGGTCTCTACTTGCATGAGACAGGACATATGGAGATATTACTGGTGCCCGCTTGAGCAAATAGATGATGAACGGGAAGACAGTGATACAGTGAATAAGCTTTACTACTTAGAGCTTTTTTTCAAACAACTCTCTTACATTTCTAATCTGGAAAATGGGAACTAATAATACTGTTCCTCAAAGGATTATCTGAGAGATAGATAAGATACATAGAAGTCACCTAATATATTCTTGACATATAATAGGTGCTCAGACTTATTCATTGACTCTTACCCACATATTCACCATCTTTTGGAGTCTTTCTGTAATACATGATCCATGGCTCAAACTAACCTATTGAACTTACTTTGTTATGTTATGGTTTTCTGTAAATATTTACTGAAATAATGAACATAAATGAATAACCCCTTAGCATGGCTGGGTGTGACCCCCAAAAAAATAATGTGTCCAGGATTCTAGTAGGTATATTGCATGCATCCTTTTCTAACTATTGAAAATCGATTTCTACAAAGCATTCTCAGATGAAAATGAGAAGATAGGAAGACTGAGTATCATTAGAACCAAACAGAGATAGTAAGATTAACCCCTCAGGGAAACAATCACTTAGCTTATTCTAAGGGTTTAAAAAAAATGTTTGCTACAGTTGAACATTTAGGAGGAGTTCTGATTCCTTGGAGACCGCTACTTTACTTGTAAGATAATTTCCCTCAGGAATACATGGAGAAAAGGAGCTTTTGAACAAGCTTATCAGCCCAATCATATTTACTGGAGTGCAAGTATTTGTCAAAACTAAGTGAGCTGTCGCTATACACTAAAAGATGGTTACTGGGAATTAAAATGTAATCGACTGAAGGTTGTCAGACACATGGTAAATTGTATAATAAATGGAGTCAGAATTTACTTAGGAAAGCTTCCCACTTTGAGAACTTACAATGTCAAGAGTAGGAAGGCAGAAATATTAGGAACATGTAGTCAAAATGCTCCTTCAAGATAGTCTAGTTAAACCCTAGACTACATTTGCAAAGACTCAAAGAAATCAGTTGATTTTCTAAATTCTTATTTAATGTCTCAGGATAGAGTCAAACATATAATTTATCACCCTAAGTTAGGGAAAACTAACTCTGTTTAGTTTTTAGATTTTAGATTTTAGATTTTAGTTTAACTAAAATCTGTTTTCTCTAAGCCATATACTTCATCCGCAACACTTTATAAGTGAGACTGATATATTTTCCCAATATGAAACATCAAAGCAGGTCAACATTTAATGCTTGAATATCAGAATAGAAGCAAGGGGGAAAACCAGTAGATGCAATTTTAGTATTACATGATTTCTTGGAAAGATGAAATGAAGAATGTCTACAACTTTGAAGGATTAATTAACAATATTTACTTTGACAGTGAAGTAAATGATAGTTAAGATAACAGTCACTCTCCGGTACAGATTCCACAGCTAGACACAGCCCGACCCAAGAGAGAAGCCAAATTCAAGCCCAGGGATGTGGGACTTGGCGACTACACCACCAGGTTTTTAGGGAGCCTGGACTGGGGCCACCTCCCCCCACCTCGGCTCCCTCCACAAAGGCCTGGCACCCCACCCAGAAGTGCTGCTGTGTCTCTCAGACAGACACCAGGTAATCTGGTGCAGGACGGGGTCTCTGCCTGCCTGCCCTGTGCTAGACTGATGGGGGCCTCTTGGGATGGGGGCACGTTTTTGCTCCTTGGCTCCTCTGCCAGGCTCCCAGAAGTCAGAAAACTTCACTCAACACAATCTCAGTGGTCCTCTGGTCCAGATTCCACAGCTGGACACAGCCTGATCCCCATGGCATGCAGATACCCACACAATATCTCAAAACCATATACCACAAACATGTGGGAGTCAGAAGCTAGGTATGACAGGGAAGGTAACAGTGTGCTGATAATCGTTGAAAATGTTGTTACCATCTGAGAAATGAGCATTGATTATAGGCAAAAAAATACACATGATAACCTCTAAATGTATGTGTTACAATCCACAATGTGTAAGAAAGGGAAGTGAGAAGGAGAGAGTCAGAGAGAGAGAGAAAGAGAGAGGAAGGAAAGAGAGAGAGAAAGATAGAAAGGTGATAAAGAACATACCATGGAGAAGGCAGGCTGGGGGAAGGGAGAGGGAAGTGGGGACATTGGTGGTGGGAAATGGGCACGGGTGGAGTAATGGGTGTTGGAACACTGTATGACTGAAACTCAAACATGAAATTCTTGTGATTGTATATCTCATGGTGGTATAATAAAATATTCAAAAAAGATAACTAAGAAAGAAGAGATTTTGGGTAGAAGTTTTTTCATCTCATAATGCTGAAAGTTTGGAAAAGGTGGAGGGATAAAGGAAGAAAGTATACATGTTTTGGGAGAGGGATACAGAAGGCTTAGAAGTAGTTAGATCATTGAATAAAATTAGAAAAACTTACGGTGTTTACTAAGTGTGTCTAGACAGCTGCAGGCAGAAATGGTAATCTAGTTTTCCAAACTTTTTTTAAATTTTTATTAAAGAGCCATGATTTACAAATTTATTTATACTTTAGTTTTATGTAAACAACTTCAAACCTACAGGTTATCAATTTTATTGAGTTTTAGAATAATAAATACAATCCCTCTTCCAGTGACAACTTCCCCCATCAATGTTCCCAGATTTCCTCCCCATCCCAACTTCCACCCTTCAACTTGACAGGCACATTCGAAGTTTCAGTAATTGCCCTTAGATCTCATGTTTTCAGTTCTGTTGAATCTGTGTTTTGGGTATCTGGATATAGCCCTCGTTCATATCTCTGGTGTAACTGATGTCCTGATCAAGCTACCACATTTTTATTGAAAGAAGAAAATTCAGTATCTTTGGTGTTATTTACTCTTTCCTCTAAGAGCATGGATGGATAAAATTAAAATTGTTTCTCAGTTGTGTCAACTTTCAAGAGACTACATCAACCATTTTCTTACCTTACTTTTTGCATGTGAAGGTGAATGCAATTATCTAACATAATTATCTAAGAAACTGGCAAGTCACTTCATCTCTTAAGAAGGACAGAAGCTCAAAAAATAAAACAGCCAATGCATGTATAAAGAAAAGGACCTGAAAGATGGCTTAAAGAAAGAGAATCTGGAGATAGAAACAGAGTCGCAGACTAGGGTAGAGAGTGGGGAGTGTAAGGAAAATAGTGTAGCCAAATGTGTCAAATTGTCTTTGATATCCAAAAGAGCAGAAATGGGATATAACCATTGACCTTGTCATTAATACATTGATAGGCACTGTAAGTAGTCTTATGTTTAATACATTGAAATGTTCTTAGTGTCGGGGACAAAAATGAAGTCAGAGACAAAAATCATGAGACTCAACAGTTTTGGACTTGGGTTGTTTGTGACTATCATCTCTTCCTTTATTCTGTCTAAAGAGTTCTGGAGCTTTATTATGAGGAACAGACTTTACCATAATTATAGTCACAGAGAATGATGCTGGATTTTCGATAGATCTGTCTGGTTAGTGAAATGATGGCATTAAAGAAAATAGAAAGAGGTAAGGGAGGAAAATAACTAATGTGTGAGTCATCTGAGACATTTAAATGCCATTCTTGAAATCCAATCTCACGATATTTCATGTTAACAAGTCTTCTCTGAACAATGCTTATTTATTAATCCTTCATTGAAGATGTGACATTTCTAATTCTCATCCTGGTATGCTCATCTTTCTTGTGGATCTATTATTAAGATTCACCACAGAAGTCACATTTGATCATTTTTTGCCATATTGCTCAGATCAACCTGCTTTCAGGCTGTAGCCATGATAGATCATTCATTTCGCCACATAATACAGCATTGGACCTAATGATTCTGAGTTTTCTCACAGGTTTTCTATTTTGTTATTTTTATTCCAAATTTAGATTCCTTATTAACTGATGCCCGTGTCGTATTTGATATGCCAAATACCAGTAGCAATTATATTAGGTCATTCCCATGATCTAATATAATGCTTTGTGGCTCTTTATGTTCCTGGAGCAAGCAGATGCTCTTGAGCTCTGCTAGCATGAGACAGGACATATGGAGATGTTCCTGGTGCCCGCTAGAGCAAATCGATGATGAATGGAAAGATAGTGATAGTGATAGTGATTAATTGATGTTGTGGATATTCTTGCAATATATAAAAGAATTGATATTCCATATGGTAAGCCTCTGACAGTCTAGAATGGGGATCATGTCAACACCTTGTATCTCTTCTTTTTTATGTGACACATGATATTCTACATGGCATTGCAGAAGTAGCAATACTATTAAAGTATAGTTTTTAGACAATAGAATCTAAGTCCTTGTCTTCAGAAACTGACTTCGGTAATACTGAGACACACGCTTACATATACAAATGTGCACACACAAAGAAAATATAGGTTATTTTTCTAAGGTTAATTGTATCAAGTTGCTTCAAGCCTTCAGTCTGGACTGTTGGTTTTACTAACTTGCCCATCTTTTCTGCGACATGTGGAGCAGCTCTACCCAATAGAAGGTTTTGGAGTGAAATCATGGAGAGCTTGCTGGATTTTAAGGCAAACACAGATAACAAAATTGGGCAGGTAGACTAGAAACAGAGACCCTATGAAAGAGGCAAAATTATTACATGCCAGTTGTGTTTTTTGCAGTGGATTATCCCTCACCCCCAGTGCCAACTGAGGAATCTCTAGATTACATTCTTATAAAGGAAATTGACTCTTCAGTTTTGCCCTTTCAAAATTTACTTCCCTAACTGGAAAAGACTCCTGGGTTCTGCAGTTTACTCTATTTCCCCAGGTAGTCATTGTTTCATTTGCAGTTTCAGCAGTATTTTTTGATGGTTTTGACAGTTCAAACTTGCCTGACATTTCCAAAGCAGCATACAATGAGGAAACAGCCGAGTGCTTGATTTTGATAAGTATTTTCAAAGAAAAGAGAGGCACTCTTTCCCAGCTTTGTCATTCTTTATCTTAATGAGCCTTAAATTGATAGATTAACCAAGCCAAACATGCAAGATTTTGCTGTTAAACTTAATAAAGGTTTTACAAATGGATTTGACATAGCATTCAAATGCCCACTTTAAAAAGAATCGTTTGAGATCAGGAAAAGGATTATTCATAGAAATGTTGAGTACCTGAAGGGCAAGGTACCTTTGGGAAAATTCTTTATACCAAAACATTTTAATGTGTCACAAAAAAATTCTACAATGCAATCACAATTTACTGAAATAATAACCAATATGACTCGTGGAATTATGGACATTATCAATATGGTTCTACCTAAAATAAATTAGGATAACAAAATACATGAAATACCCATAATTATTTTTAATCAAAATCTTTAGAAGAAGAGTAGGCCTAGTAAATGAAAAGAAACTTTGTGCTGCTTAGACTTTTAAAAAGGTTATCCTGAAACATACTGTCACAGAAAGAGCTGGGAAAAATAAATGATAGAATCTTCTTTAGTAAGACTCAACTAACTCCCAAACAATCTATGTGGGAGTGAAAAGAGATGGGAACAGAGAATGAAGGGAGGATATCTGGAGAGGATACGATGTGGACAGTTATGATTGAAAATAGTTCAAAAATTTTCATGTCTGAGATAGCCAGTTTATTTTAAAGGCCATTTAGTTCATGTGCATTTAAAAGTCTGTTTTGATCTAATTCAATATGCTCAAGTCCAACTCCTGCATTCCCAGCAGAAATCCTTTGTTTTATACTGTATAAACTATATTGGACTATTTATATTTATATATTTATATTTCACACATTTTATCTACTTCTTGAAATTCTTTCCCTATTCTCTCTTCCTCTCTCTCTCTTTCTCTCTCTCACACACACAGCATCACTACCACCACCTCATTAATTTTATTACATTCTACCTATTGGAGAGTATTGTATTTTCATACCCTCTGAAATATAAGATTAGCAAATATTTAAGTTTGAAAGAGATCAGAAAATCCAAGCTGTCATAGGTAATTATATTATGAAAATTCATGCTATATATAAAAAATTGGTATCTTCTCTAGTTCTGTTTCTGTCTGGCATGAATATTAGAAATTAAGTGGAAAGAGATGTGTAAGGGGCAGCGTCTGAATTGAAGACAAGTAACAAGTGACAAGTGACAGACAGTTTAAGGGATCTTAGATTGCCCTTTACCATCATCATCATCATCATCATCCTCATCATCATCATCCTCATCATCATCATAATTATCCACTGTAACTTTGGGGAAATCAGTTACAGAATCATCAGTGGATTTTGATGTGCACATTTTTCATCTGGATAAAGAGAAACCCACAGAAGTAAAATGATTTTCCCAAGTTTATGTGACCTGTGAATGATAGAAGTGAAATTAAGGAACCAAGATATATATTACATCAAAGAAAATGATCTCTCTAGCATATTGTTGTAACTATGTTGCCTAAGATTTATGAACACTACGTCTATTCTAGTTCAAACCCACAGTGCTATTTGCTGAATAGTCCTAAAGTCTCATCTTCAAATGATATTCCTTGTCTTTGAATATATAATATATTTGAGCAAGATACATCTAAATTAACTTCACTCTATATATTTTCAGTTGCATAATCATTGTCATTTCCCTGCCACCATTGTAACTGTTACTATTATTGACACCCTTTATTATCATCTCTATTTAATAAAGAAGGTATAATCTTTAATCTATCTATTAAATGATGGGGTCCCAAAAAGAGACTTTAGCAGCAAATGTCTGATGATACAAAATAATTTGTGAAATTTAGATACTTTGCCTGAAAAAAAAGGAATAATATGCTCAGAAGGAAGATAAAGGGTTCATAAAGGAACGACAAGGATTAAATAATAAATGCAACCAGATAAATCAGATGAAGGAGGAAGAAATCTAAAGGTATCTGAGAGCAGGGATCCAAAGATAGTACTAGGGTTAGGGTACATGACCTCTATGTCTGGACCCTGGTTCTATCCCTAGAACTATGTGGCTTCCCTGACCAATTATTACTGTAGCTCTGAAGATCCTCTGAACGCTACTTTGGAGGCCAATATAGCTCAATGGAAGGGCAAGAGCAACACATACACAGGCCTGGTTTTGATCTTTGGCACTGAACAAAAAGGCATATCTGGAAAAAGATGAATTGGGATAAAAGAAACATTTTATTCCCCAATGTGAGTAGACACTGGGTCTAATAGTGGAGTTAAAAGTAATGAAATGCTATCATATAACTCAAAGGAATGAGTGCACAATTAGCAGGAGGCCCGGGTTTAACTCTCTGCACCCATGGCTGTGCTAACACTGTTAACCCGAAAGCAGGTTTTCCGGTGCTTGTAGGTTCTTGAGAATTGCATGAAAGATTTGCATACAAAGCTCAGAAGAAAGAAACTTAAGTTTATTACACAGTTGGTTTTGGGTCACTCCCCAGCTCTCTAGGCTCTCTATTATCCATGAATGTTGCCGGGTCCAGTGTCAACCTTCCCGTCCTGTCTTGCTGCTCTCTCTTATATGCTTTCCTGGAGATGGCCACGGCTGCCCATGTGGGTCAGATCCCAGCGCTCAGCACTTTATTCCTTCCTGGGCATCCAAGCTCAGCCTATACCTGAGTTACCTGGGGTCTGAGCCCAGCCTGTATTCTGTCTGCCTGGCCTTCAGGTGCCCGCTTGTATTAAGCCCTGAGCGGGCTCATGCAGGCCTATCTGACCTGCAAGTTCCTTGGAGAGAGTGGTGGGTTCAGGGGGTCCTTGATCTGAGAGAAATGGAGGCGAGGCAGCTTCTCAGGGGCTGGCGAAAGATGAGGCAGTGCCACCCTCCTGCCTCTCCCCTGTCTTGTCTCTCTGCCTGGGTTTGTTTTGAGCCAGGGGCCTTGTATCTATCGTATCTATTCAAACTCCACCCCTAGCCAGAGCCTTCTATGTCCTGATTGACTACCTGTCTCAGGGGCGGAGATTTAAAGCAACCTGAATCTCTATACCTCAACCTGCCCTAACATCACTGGGAAAACCCCCAAACCCCTACTCCTAAGTACCACCAGCTGTGACTCTGAAATAGAAAAAAGGTAATGAAGCATTGCAGACATAATGTCATTTCCTACTCTTTCTTCTCTTTCCTTTCTTCAAGAGTCATATTCTTTGTCCACATAGCTGTAACCAGTGTAGTTTATGGTAGAAGGTCACTTGATCACTTGATCACTTGACATCCTGCTATTCATCGATTTGCTCAAGCGGGCTCCAGTAACATTTCCATTAGACCCTATCACATGCCAGTGTAGCCCGATGGCATCTGGTTGATATAGAAGGTGGATCATAATAATAAAATAGTACAAATAAGTTCATATTATATATATATACATATATATAGTATTACATATAATACATAATTATATATATACATATATAATTTTTTTTTTTTGGGTCACACCGGCATTGCTCAGTGGTTTTTCCTGGCTCTGTGCTCAGGAATTGCTCCTGGCGGTGCTCGGGGGACCATATGGGATGCTGAGGATTGAACCAGGGCTCCCGCATGCAAGCTAAATGCCCTACCCGCTGGGCTATCGCTCCAGCCCATGGTTTGTATTATATTTTTTTTAAATAAGACGAAAACCTCATACAGAAGAAACAGTAAGTCCCTTCTCTGTTCTACTCTTCTAATGTTCATCTGTGTTTTTTTTTTAACTTGGTGCCTAAAAAAGAAAAAAAATTCGATTTCTTATTCCACTCATTTCACTGGAAAGACTGATGTTTCCAAACATTTGAGAATACCAAAATTTATGAAAATAGAAAGTTATTCACTTGAATTGGCCCTTTCTTTAGTCAGCTACTCTAAAAGCAAAAAACAGCCATAAAATCTTGGCACATTTGAGAGATGAACAGTGGTAAAAAGCAAGTGTCACCTCAAGTATTTTTGAGTAAAACATTTTCTATGGCCCCCTATTTTACAGAGAAAGAAATTGAGACTTGGATTTTCTTTAAACCCTCTTCTGTGGTAGATCGTAGCAGTAATTATAAAAGGTAGATGAGAAAAGAAGAACTCTTCATAGCCTTGATTGAAACAAGTGTCTGTACAGCACTATGACAACTAGGGAAATACCAAAAGAGCTGTCAATTATTTTATATACATTATGAAACAAGTCATATTGCAATGGCGCTCACTTGTCCATAGCTTATTTTGAGTTCTTATCTCAATGACACATGAATCCTATAATAGTGTTTGAAAGTGTACAATGTGCACCAAGATTCAAACCCTAACTTGTTGAGAAAAATTCACCAATAGTGCTTGGATTCTCCCTCAGTTCTCAGAGTTGCTTCAGAATCAGTTTGTCTGACTGTGGAAATGGCAAAACCGTAGAGTGATTGCCTTATATGCCTGATGCCCTGTGTTGGATCCCCAACTTTGCAAAACCAACAGTGAAACCTACCATAATAATTGTATCGTTCATATTGTCTGCTTCTAGACTAGACATCCAGCATGCTTAATTTACATGGTATCAGTTATCACTGTTTACAGATGGTGTCATTGTTGGAGCTCAGTATTTTCTTTCAAAACTGTCTTTATAATTATTTTAAGCGCAGAACATGCTGATACCTGACTTTTACCTCTTGAAAAGTCTCCTGCACCAGTTTATCAGATTTTGCAAATCCACTTTAGAGAAAACAAAAAGTAAACATTCTCATGCATCAGGGAAAGAAAGGATAGTACTCAGCTCTTAAGTTAGTTAGCTATTTTTTCCAGTTTTGCACATCAGACCCTTAGTACTATTATATAATTAAGGAGGAGACATTTCTTTTACACTCTACAAGTGAGAGTGCAAATTGGGCATCACTTGTGTAAAATGGTTGTAAGCATGAAACAAAAGCCTGTAAAATGTTTATGCATGTTAATGTAGTAATTGTAATTTTGATAGTAGGAACATTTTCCAAAGGAAAAGTCCTAAATAAATATTTATATAAATATTATATATGCAAGTATGAATACATCAATAATTATAATAAAGAGAAATGTAAATAGCCTACATTTTCTAATATTAGACATGATAGATATTAGAAAAGTCTTAGAGACTAGTTATATGAAAATATAAATATCATGAAGAATTAAAATGAAATATTAATAAAATAGAACTGTCAGGGACCCCTGAGGTCCCCAACAATACCAGGAAACAAGTTCCCTTTTACCTTGAAACCGGCTGGGAATGGATGAAGACTCAGGAATCCGGCACAGTTTTAAAAGACTTTACTATCACAAGTTCTGATATAGAATACAAGAACAGGAAAAAACCCCCGACTCTAGGTTCCTGGCTGGTCCCCAGCCATGTGTAGGCCAAGATGGCTGCCACCATGTGTTGAAGCCCAACAGAGAACAGAGGAGACTGAGAGAAGCAAATGCCAAGGGAAGCCAAAATGGCAAAAAGGCTCCTTTTCCTTTTCCTAGCTTCTTTTATAGACAGAAGCCCACCAAAATCTTCCAGCCCAGGCCATTGTGGGTTCTCTAGAGATGAAGCCAGGTAAATGACCCTTTTGAAATGTAGAATTTTAGGTGGCCCTTTGGCTCAAGCTTCACAAAAGACAGAGCCGATTTCCAAAGGCAAAATCTCCCTAGCAGTGAGAGGAGGGGCTGCATCTGTGAACCAGAAAGCAGTTCAGAATGTAATTTGTAGGGAATGGCATTAATACCTTTATCATGAATATATAGCAGATCCCAGACTTTGGATCCCACTAAGGTCCAAAATCCATGAGAATAATTCACTTTGGCATTACCTTTAGAGTCAGAGACAAGGCAGTTTCCCCGGAGGCTCACTGGCAAGTTTCTGAACTAGGAGAATTGATTATATTATGGTTGATCCAACGTAGCCAAGTACTCTTGGGGTATCTACATGTATGCCCCACTCGGGGACCCATGGGAACAGAATACTGATCTGGGGCAAGCGAAATTCATGATAAAAATATATATGCCATATAAAATTATGAAATCAGTCCAATTCTGCCCAAACTCCTATTGTGTCTGCTCTAGAGAGTCCCCAAAAGCAGGGACCAGCTCTACACATAAGATCAGTGTAGCAGGAGAAAAAGACTCAGAAAGGCACATCACCCAACATAGAACCTAATATTAGCATGATGCATTGCAATAAACTATATGTATACTTAGCATTTCACATATTTTCATATATGTGAAATATATCATAATATATTATATACTTCATATATCATATATTACTCTTAATTGAAATAATGAAATGCAAAGAGAGAAAAATGCAAACAGAAGAAAAAATGTTCTATAAGAAAATAATTGTAATTTTCAGCAGTTGAAGTTAGTTTGTCATGTAATTTTTTGTAATTGATTTTACCATGATATTTTATGAAGCAGCAAACATATTCATAATAAAAATAACAATTATTAATCTAAATGAAATTAGTCAAGTTAATAGGATTAAAAAGAAGACTAAGCAGGTCAAAGAAAGAAAATAGAGATCCAGCAGCAAACTTTCGCATACATGGTCAAATTGTTTCTCATGAGAATTCTTAGAACAAAACATTAGTAAAGGGCAACCTTTTCAATAAATGGTGCTGTGAGTACTTGGCATCCACAGCAAAAAAATTAGAAAGTTATTTGAAATGAATTCACAGACCTAGATGTAAGACTTATAATCTATAAAATGTGAGCCAGAGATATGGTTCAGGAGTTTGTGCTTGCTTTGTGTGTGTGAAGCTCTGGGTCCAATCACTAGAAGATAATTTCTTAGGAGAAAATCTAAGGAGATGGTTTAATGACATTAGATTTGGTAATGTTTCATCACTATGATATTGTAAGCACAGGAAAAGTAAAAATAAGAAAAATCAGTCAACAAAAATTTTAAAAGACACACACAGAAATCTATAAAATAGATAGGGCCATCAGATTGGAAAGATACTCTGCCAAATGGAAAGAAAAAGCAACTGTGAATTAAATTGTCTCATAAGGAATTATCTGTAAAATATAAATATAAGGGACCATGACTCAACAAAGGTAAATTTACAAAAGACAATGACATCTCTCATAAGAAAAGACATAAATAGCGAGTTTATGAAAAGGTGCTCCACTTCACTAATCTCTAAGGAAATGAAAATCAAAATCTAGTGAGCTATCTATTCATGCTCAATACTATGTCTGCTATCACAGAACAGAAGCTAAGATGCATTAGTAGGAATTAGAAGAAACTGGATCAGTTGCATACACTGTTAGAATGAAAGTAACATGATACCTGTTCTAGAGAAAATACTATGGCATTTCCTCAAAATAAAAAATAAAATTTCCATATAGTCCAGAAAATCTATTTTGAGTATCAAGAACTAAAATCAAGGTTTCCAAAAGTTACTTATACATTGAAGTCTTATTCATAATAGTCAAAATGTGTGCATAGCCTAAAGTTTATGGTGATACTAATAACAATATAATATGTCTATACATTAACCTTCAATCGACGGTTTTGTCTGACTGATGTTGCTGTCGTTCCCAAATTCCAGACAGGATCGGACCACCGTCTCCTTCATGCAAAATTCTACTTCCCGCAACGGGGAGAAAAAGCTGCAATGTTTAAGAAGAGAACTCCCAGAACGACCACCAACTGGGAACTCTTTGGCACCATTGCGACAATATGGGAAGATACCATCATTGATGACATCGATGAAGAATACAACTGACTGGTTCAGCACCTCCATGATTGTGCGAAGAATGCTGAGAGAAAGACACAAAAGGACGCTTGTCTTCAGAAACTCTTGAGCTCATTCACCAACGTGGCAAGGCGCGAGCCTCAGGAGACCAAATGCTAACGTCCAAGCTTGCTAAACAGTGCAGAGAAGCAATAAAAGCAGACCTCAAAGACAGAAGAGCAGAAATACTGGAAGATGCAGCAGAAGCCGGGAAAAGTATTCGCGACTGCCCGCCTGTCCTTCGCCAACTATAAGACCAAGATGACTGCCCTCCGACGCCCTGATGGATCTATCACATCTTCCAGAAAGGCAATGGAGAAGATTATCCAGGACTTCTACTCAAATCTCTTTGATAGCCACATCCACCTGCCCACATACCAAATTCCACAGGATGGATATGTCATTCCCAACGTTCTCCCTTCTGAAATCCGACATGCCATCTCATCGGTAAAGAAGGGAACAGCACCAGGCCCAGACAAAGTCAGACCCGAACATCTGAAGAATCTGCCATCGGTACTCATCAATACACTAGCTCGGCTCTTCACACGCTACCTGTCCAAATGCAAGGTGCCCTCCCAATGGAAAACCAGCAGGACAGTTCTACTGTTCAAGAAGGGAGACATTCACGACATCGGCAACTATCGCCCCATCTGCCTGCTGTCTGTCATCTACAAGGTGTTTACACGAGTCATCCTGAAAAGGATTAGCAGAACACTAGATGAAGGACAACCATGCGAGCAAGCAGGTTTCCGGAAAGGATTCAGCACAATCGACCGTATCCACACAGTAACCAAGCTCATTGAGGTTTGTAGGGAGTACAAGATGCCGCTCTGTCTCACATTCATTGATTTACAGAAAGCATTTGATTATGTGGAGACTGAAGCAGTCATCGAAGCCCTAGTCAAACAGGGTGTTCAAACCCAATACATCAAGATCCTTCGTGAGCTGTATTACGGATTCACCACCAGGATCTCACCATTCTACAAAGAAGTGATCATTGATGTCAAAAGAGGGGTTCGACAGGGTGATACCATCTCACCAAAACTCTTCAGTGCCACCCTCGAGAACATCATGAGACAATTAGAATGGGGAGGAATGGGAGTGAAGATAGATGGTCGGCAACTACACCACCTCCGCTTCGCTGATGACATCGTTCTAATAACACCAAACATTAGCCAAGCGGCACAAATGCTGGCTGACTTTGACCGAGAATGTGGAAAGGTAGGTCTACAGCTGAATCTGAAGAAAACTATGTTCATGAGAAATGAACTAGTTCCAGAGGCCCCATTCACTCTCAATGGAACAAACATCTCTGAATGCAGCAGTTATGTGTACCTAGGTCGAGAAATCAACATGATGAACGACCTAAAACCTGAGCTGCGCAGGAGGAAGAGAGCGGCATGGAATGCCTTCAAAGGCATCGAAGAAATAGCTAAAAGGACAAAGAACCTCCGGCTCCGGTCACATCTCTTTGACTCCACCATTTTCCCCGCATTAACATACGCCTCAGAGACCTGGGCCCTCACGAAAGCAGGATGAGAATGCTATTCGGGTCTCCCAGAGAGGAATCGAAAGAGCTATGCTTGGAATATCACGCCTCTCTCAAGTGAGAGAAGGAATCCCGGAGTTCTGACCTCCGTCGCTATTCCAGAATCCGGGACGCTGTGTCGTTTGCCAAGGCATCGAAAATCAGATTGGCTGGACATGTAATGCGATTTGGAGACAACCGCTGGACTAGAGCCATTACCGACTGGATCCCAAAGGATGTCAAAAGATCACGTGGCCGCCCACCTACAAGATGGTCAGACTTCCTTGTTTAGACCCTGAAGGAACGGTTTGAGGCTCTTCATATTCCTGAATCAACCAGATGCCATTGGGTTACATTGGCACGTGATAGGGTCCAATGGAAATGTTACTGGCGCCTGCTCGAGCAAATCGATGAATAACGGGATTCAAGTGATCAAGTGATACATTAACCTTCATTAGGAAAATGTATGAATGTGCTACAATGAAGAAACATGAGTTGCAATGGTAAATCATTGACAAAATATAAATAAATATATGATTCTATTCACAGGAAGTATCAAAAGTAGCCAAAATCAGAAATATAAATATAAATGTTTGTTGCCCGACATTAAAGAAAGAGAGAAATGGGAAGCAGTATGAGTACGGCATTTTCATTTTGCCACATAAACAATCTCAAAAAATTACTGCTATAGATTTTAAATTTTTGTATTCAGTCTGTCATTATATCTTCGAACAATGTGTGCTGCACACTCCATCTTTCATCTCTCACTTCACAATATTGACAAAGCACCATGATGTTTAAGGCATTCAAATTATTTAAAATCTGTTGTGAATTTTGATGAATTTCTTTTGCTAATTG
Source organism: Cryptotis parvus (assembly GCA_021461705.1). Classification (NCBI taxonomy): domain Eukaryota; kingdom Metazoa; phylum Chordata; class Mammalia; order Eulipotyphla; family Soricidae; genus Cryptotis; species Cryptotis parvus. The sequence goes on along the minus strand of JAJIBD010004782.1, from coordinate 109,752 downwards.
AATAGTACTTTGCTCACCTAAAATAAATGAATTATATTTATACTTCACATATTAAATCTTAACAGCTGTCCCCTACATATTTCTCTTCTCTTTACTTTATAAGTTCTTGCCCCTCGAGGTGTTGCAGTTATGGCTGCTGTGCCCAGCTGCATCGGCAGGTGGCAGACAGGAGACAGGCTTGCCTAGACGGGCTCTGCCCCGTGTACCCTAGATGGTTGATGGTCTGACATAGAAAAAGACTGGACCCCTTGGTGAACCCAGAGCCACAGCAGAGCCTGGCAAGTTCTTTGTGGTGTATTTGATATGCCAAAAATAGTGACAATAATGAATCTCATTCCCAACGAATGGAGACATTACTGGTCCCCGCTCGAGCAAATCAATGAACAATGAGAAGACAAGTGACAAGTGATAAGTTAATTTCTAAGTGAGTATAAAAATGTGTCTCTGTTGTGCATATGTAATGTGGTGGACTTGGGGGGTTGAGGGCATTTGTCAAAGGGTTCCAAATAGTCCATCTTCTGGTACCTAATAGAAAGGAAACAAGAAAGAAAATACTGTGAAGACTTCACCAACTAATGTTCAAAGGAATGGATTTGAGACTGGTGTCCTGGGGGGGTAGGATTGTAATATTGATTTTGCTGTAAATTGGCTTTAGGCAACAACAGAGGTTGTCAATTGTCTTAGGCACTAAGGCCTAAGGTCTCGATTATGAAATTGACCTTGACAACCACTGACAAGTCTTTATAGTTGGTTTGTGTAAAATGTATCAACTCTATTGGTCAAACATGAGAGACATTATAGAGATTAGACTGGTTTCATGCAAGACTGATCCTAATTTGACTGCTAGAAACAACTATGGTCTAAGTACTGCCAGTGATGCCTGTGCACAGGGCCATGGGTAAGCCCTGAGCACAGCCCTGTGTGGCTGACAAACCAAACCGAACAATTGAAAAACTTCACTTTTGTTGCACTGCCTTCCATCAATGCATATCATCTTTACCACCACAAATGCTATTTCTTTAGGGACCAGCCAGGAAGTCCCTCTCTCCTCTTATCTCCCATCCCTAATACTGTCCTCTCATGGCACAGCAAGAATGTGACCTCTTAGAGGCAGAACTTGGGACAATAGAGCTGAATATCAAGAAACAGAAACAGTTATGGAGAAATACTTGAAGAACATTTCCTAGAAGGAGGAATAGTTCTGAGATAAGACCAAGCTGGTCTTATAAGGAAGGTCAAAATGGTCATTATGGATTAGATGGTCACTAGATAGGAATGTACAGAGGATTTGCCCAATCCCTGTGCTTTTTTTACCTATTTTTCTCTTCTTTTTCTCAACACACAGCCTGCTGTGAAATCCTAGATTAAATGACCACATAACATAGCCCTTCTTTTTATCAGATGTGATTTGGTGTAGTATTCATTCTCCAATATCAGCAGCCAACTCTGATTATATCTCTGTTACTCTGTAAGTCATTATTGACAAAAATAAATCATATATGTTTCCTTAGTGATTGAGCTTATGCATTGCTCAAAAGAAAGACTCATCTAATTTATAAGACTTCTAATAAAAGGAATGAAATTATAGGAGTAGTATATTTTAGTGACTGGAACTTGTTTCTAGGGCTGAAAGTTGAGAAACGCAGGCCTGATTATTAGTATGTAATTTAGAAATGCTCTCAAAATCTAGGAATTGTAGCTTTAGGGATTAATACTACTTTGACATCATGCACACTGTGCTGCTGTCATTAGGTCAAGGGCCACTGAGGTCAGGATCAGCATCTCTGTAACAAAACTGAAATAACACAAAGCTTTATTGATTCATGGTTGAAAATTGGAGAATTAGCCAGGGAGAAGGCTTATAGATGTAGAGCACATGCTGTGTATGTGAGAGTTAACATACTGTCCCTTGGTGGGACCCTCTACGAAATGGACCCTGAATAGTACATCAGTAGTACCCCATTACCACCAGGTATGGCCAAAAATATCAAATACCACAGCAACAAGTGTGTTGTATTTTCAGGGAGCAAGTACTCATTCCACAAAGAGTGAGAGGGATAGCATGGAATACAATACACACACATACAAACCACACACACACACACACATATACACACACAGACATGTTTTTTAGCCTCCTCCTTATTTCTATAAAGAAAATATGATTTTTCTCCAGAAGATCTCAAGTTTTAATTCATCATAATTTTTATGCTACCTTTTTACTGTGGTAAAGTAGACCAGATCTTTTTTATTTGTTCAAGAGATTGTCTTCAATGTCCATATCAATTGGTGTGGTCCACCTGGTTCTTGATCTCCCTCTCAACCTCCCATTTCCACTCATGAGCAGGTTTCACAGTATTTCAAGCAAGAAAGAGTCGCTCAAGGGACTTTAAGAAACCTCCATGAAATATTGTTTTTATTTGTGTGGCTTTATTTGGTTTTGTTTTAATTAAGTACATCATTTTCCACTAAATACTTGGGAATGGTTAAGTAAGAGAGAATAAATATTTTAGTAGGCACCACCAGAGGTACAGGTGAACACAGAGGAGAGAGTTGTGAACCATGCCAAAATGAATTTAAGTATATTAGTCTAAAAGTTTGATGTGATCAAGAAAGTATAAAATTTGCAGTTCTTCTTTTTTGAAAGAGAGATACATCCTGTGGTCCTCAGGAGCTATTCCTGGCTCTGTGCTCAGGATTGACCCCTAAAAGCACTTGGAGGACCCATATGTGATACCCACAATTCAAAGAAAAGTCAGCTGCAATGCAAGGCAAAGTCCCTTAATCTTGAACTGTCTCCTCACCTTTCACACTTTTTTCTTAACTCTTTTCCTATTCTTTTACTTTTTCTAAGTTTTGGCTTACAGTGTGTAGTACTCAGGCCTTCCTCCTATCTCTGTGGTCAGGAATCACTCCTAGCAGAGTTTGGCACTCCATATGTAGTGTTCAAGGTTCTATTCAGATTTACCATGTACGAGACAAGTACCTCATCAATGTTATAAGGATACTTAGATGTGAACTAAAGATTGAGAAGTACCAAAATAGATATTTTAAGAGTGTATGCCCATGTTTTTTAGTGAACACTTCACTTGATCACTTGAATCTCGTTATTTATCAATTTGCTCGAGCGGCGCCAGTAACATTTACATGTAGCCCAATGGCATCTGGTTGATTCAGGAATATGAAGAGCCTCAAACTGTTCCTTCAGGGTCTTGACAAGGAAGTATGACCATATTGTAGGTGGGCAGCAACGTGATCTTTTGACATCCCAAGGGATTCAGTCAGTAATGACTCTAGTCCAGCGATCATCTCCAAATCACATTACATGTCCAGCCCATCTAATTTTCGATGCCTTGGCAAACAAGACAGAGTCCCTGATTCTGGAATAGCAACAGAGGTCGGAACTCCGGATTCCTTCTCTCACTTGAGTGAAGCGTGATATTTCAAGCATAGCTCTTTCGATACCTCTCTGGGAGAACCATATAGCATTTTCATCCTGCTTTCGTGGAGCCCAGGTCTCTGAGGCATATGCTAATGCAGGGAGAACAGTGGAGTCAAAGAGATGTGCCCGGAGCTGGAGTCTCTTTGTCCTTTTAACTATTCCTTCAATGCCTTTGAAGGCATTTCATGCCACTCTCTTCCTCCTGCCCAGCTCAGGTTTTAGGTCATTCATCATGTTGACTTCTCGACCAGGGTACACATAACTGCTGCATTCAGAGATGTCTGCTCCATTGAGAGTGAATGGGGCCTCTGGAACTAGTTCATTTTTCATGAACATAGTTTTCTTCAGATTCAGCTGTAGACCTATCTTTCCACATTCTTGGTCAAAGTCAGCCAGCATTTGTGCTGCTGGGCTAACATTTGGTGTTATTAGAACGATGTCATCAGCGAGGCGGAGGTGGTGTAGTTGCCGACCATCTATCTTCACTTCCATTCCTTCCCATTCTAATTGTCGCATGATGTTCTCGAGGGTGGCTCTGAAGAATTTTGGTGAAATGGTATCACCCTGTAGAACCCCTCTTTTTGACCTCAATGATCACTTCCTTGTAGAATGGTGAGATCCTAGTAGTGAATCCACATTACAGTTCACAAAAGATCTTGATGTATTGGGTTTGAATGCCCTGTTTGACTAGGGCTTCGATGACCGCTTCAGTCTCCACAGAATCAAAGGATTTCTTTAAATCAATGAACGTGAGATAAAGTGACATCTTGTACTCCCTACAAACCTCAATTAGCTTGGTTACCGAGTGGATATGGTCAATTGTGCTGAATCCTTTCAGGAGCCAGCTTGCTCGCATGGTTGTCCATCTAGTGTTCTGCCAATCCCGTTCAGGATGACTCATGTAAACAGCTTGTAGATGATGCATAACAGGCAGAATGGGGCAATAGTTGCCGATGTCATGAATGTGTCCCTTCTTGAACAGTAGAACTGTCCTGCTGGTTTTCCATTGGGAGGGCACCTTGCATTTGGACAGGTAGTATGTGAAGAGCCGAGCTAGTGTATTGATGAGTACCAACGGCAGTGCTCCAGTCTGACTTTATCTGGGCCTGGTGCTGTTCCTTTCTTTACCGACAAAATGGCATGTCGGATTTCAGAAGGGAGAACATTGGGAATGACATATCAATCCTGTGGAATTTGGTATGTGGGCAGGTGGACATGGCTATCAAAGAGATCTGAGTAGAAGTACTGGATAATCTTCTCCATTGCCTTTCTGGAAGATGTGATAGATCCATCAGGGCATCGGAGGGCAGTCATCTTTGTCCCTATAGTTGGCGAAGGAAAGGCGGGTGGTGTGAATGCTTTTCCCGGCTTCTACTGCATCTTCCAGTATTTCTACTCTTCTGTCTTTGAGGTCTTCTTTTATCACTTCTCTGCACCGCTTTGCAAGCTTGGACATTAGTTATTTGGTCTCCTGAGGCTCGGCCTCGCCACATTGCGAATGAGCTCGAGAGTTTCTGAAGACAGGCATCCTTTTGTGTCTTTCTCTCTCTCGGCATTCTCCCGCACAATCATGGAGATGCTGAACAAGTTGTTGTATTCTTCATCGATGTCGTCAATGATGGTATCTTCCCATGTTGCTACAATGGTGCCAAAGAGTTCCCAGTTGGTGGTTGTTCTGGGAGTTCTCTTCTTAAACTTTGCAGCCTTTTCTCCCTGTTGCGTGAAGTAGAATTTCCAAATTACCGTGAATATTCTACCCACCCCTCTGAGGTGGGTAGAATATTCTACCCCAGAGGCCCCACAGGGTAATGAGAGTATAGCGCCCAAATGGCAGAGCCTGGCAAGCTGTTCAATGCATGTTCGATATGCCAAAACCAGCAACAAAAATGTTTTATTTTCCTGACCCCAAAAGAGCCCTTAATACGGCAGCAGTAAGAAAGGTGAACAAGCAGTGCCTGATAAAATTTCACGACCAACCTAGGCTGCCAAAATGAACAAGGACTAAAATGACTGTCTGTAATTTCAATCCACGTACGCTGGCATTGGAAGCATATATCAAGGATCTGATGTTGTAAGTGCAAAAGATCAAGTATGACATCATTGTTCTGACTGAGAAGAGGAGGTATCAGTCGCATCACGCTTTATCTGACACTGGAGAAGAATTATTCCTTGGAACATGCGACGAAAGAGGCATCGGTGGTGTTGGTGTTTTTGTCAACATGAACATGGCCATCAACATTGATTCATTTGAATGCCTAACAAACTGAATAGGATGATTTCACTTGAAGAGATGTGGCCCACTGCCAGCAATTTCTATCTTCATCGTCTATGCACCAACATCCACATACAAAGAAGATGAAATTGATAACTTCTACATGGAACTGGAGGAGTTCTATAAAAAAGATCACACCTTCTACAAGATCATAGTCGGTGACTTTAATGCCAAGATAGGACTGAGAAGTTCGGCTGAAGAACTCCACATTGGGACCCATGGCCTAGAATGGAATGAACAGGGTGAGAGACTATCTGAGTTCATCATGTCCACCAAGACCATTCATGGGAACTTACAGTTGCAGAAGGCTGAAACGAAAAGTTGGACATGGGGATCTCCTTGTGGACAGTTCCACAATGAAATTGACCACATGATCTTCAATCGACGGTTTTTCTGACCATTGTTGCTGTCGTCCCCAAATTCCAAACAGGTTCGGACCACTGTCTCCTTAGTTTTTTAGTGACAAGACAAAATTCAATATAATATTTACCCATTAATAAGAATAAATCATCTGGGAGAAAATTAAATAATACGCCTGTGTTGCTCCTTCATGAATCACAATAGTGAGAATTTTCTAGTTACTTATTTGTATCCATCTGTTTTTTCTTCCACATTTAAAAACCCTTTAGTCCTCTACCCACAATAATGTTCAACATGTTTGAGCATGGCAAAGCTAAGTAATCAAACCAAGAAATCACATTTGGTAATGTACGTAGTGCATGTAATTAACCAATGAGGATGGGGAAGTGTGAAGAACACTCCCCTGACATCTATCCTAGTGAATAGTCTCTTTGTCATCACTAGCATTTTGATGTTTAATTACAGCCCTGTGAACATATTGCTCCATGGGGTGGAACTAGAGTATGGCAAAAATGCATTAAGGATGTTCTGTGTCTTTAAGAAAAAGCTTCATGAATACTCAACCTAGGAAAGTTTCATCTTTTAGTTATTTCCTTTATCTCAGTATTTTCCACATTCATTGTTTCCAGTTGCTTCATAGACCAACTTGATGGGGAAAAATAAGAAATCAAAAAATAAGCAAGGTCTTCCATTTGCAGGAGAATGCAGTCACATAAGTCAAAGTGGCAGGTCATATGAAACCTTCTGTGATTCCTTGGGGTTTTCTGTCTCATTTCACTGGCCAGCAAACAGTGAAACAGTAGGATATATATTTTTCAATTAGGTTGTCAATATTTTGACCAAACAACCTATTTATAACACTCACGATTACTATTGTGTTCACAAGAACCACTAGAAGCTGCTGTGTGCTGGAAGTCAGCTTGGAGATTTGCAATGGCATGATTGAGTATGGTGGACTAGCTTGTTTCCCAGGTTTCATCTGCCTGTCAGTCATGCAGCTATAACACACTCATCATGTCTGCTTATGGTGAGAAAACACCCATCATTTCCTATTGCAGCCCCTTATCATAAAATAATAATAGCAGTGGTCGTAGTAACAAGAATAAGATAAAAATGAGAAAGCCCCAGTTCTTTTTTAGGAGCTTAGAATTTACTGATAATAGGGCATCAGAGTGAGAGTTAGTGGATTATGAAATTCAAAAAAAAGAACTTTAAAATATGTACATGTGCACACACAAATGTTTGTATGTGAAGGAAGCATAGTTTTTAGAAACCACTCTCTTTTCTTTCCAGAAATACTAGTTAGTTATCCTCATAGAACCATAGCTTTTTATTATTATTTTCAGGGAAAGAATACAAACTTTGAGATTCTGGCAACTTAGCTTCAAAGCTTACTTTTTCATTTTGTTGACCAAATGACCTTTGCTCCTTTAGTTCCCAGGCCTTATGTTCTTTAATACATATAATGAATATATTGATATATAACAGATTATAGAATCAAATGAATGAACACAAGTGAATTCACGTTATGTGAAAATGAGTTATTATTAACGTTGAAGGTTACTAATCTACCATGTTACAATTACAGAAAAAGGCATGTTTGTAAAGAAAAATGCATCTTAAGTGAATTTTAATTTTCTAAAAATATTAATAGTTCAAATGGGTAAAAAATACTACTGGATGGTTATTAAACATTGAATAAGAGTGCAAAGGAGGAATGAAAATGAGTAGGAAAAGCTTGCTTCAGAGATGTGGATTACAAGGAAATGTTTTCTTTCAGTATATAATTTTTCTCTATTAAAATAGTCTTCTTAATTATTAGAAAACTCTACATAGTCTTGACTAGTTCTGTTGCTTTTGTTCATGATCCCAATGGAGACAATTATATCCAAAAAGCATAATTATATACTGAAATGAAACTGCCTCCATTCTCTCTGCTTATATCAAATCCCCATCTGAAGAATGGAGATATTAAATGTCAATAATCAATTGACCCAAATCATAGAGACTTCGGGAAACACACGTATCAGGAAAAACAGAAGTTTGAGATGGATCCCAGGGAACCTCATTGTTATTGAATAGCATACATTTTTGAGAGATGCAGAACAGAGTTTTTGTTCTTTGGTTTTTTTGTTCTTTGGCTATTTAAAATGTAAATAGAATTCTTGAGGAGAAATTTACACAGAAGCAATATTTAAAATGTCAGAACAATACACAACAATATGAGTTTATAAGAAACTTCAAAAACAAAATTTCTGTCTTATATTATTGCCTTATTTCTCTCTCATTGTGTTAATTGAAGCCCGTCTGGAGCACTGAGGCCACCACCAGTCTACCTGCTGTATTGCCCATCATTTTAATTGCCATTAAATTAATCTCGTTTGCCCACAAATCACTGAGTCTACTTAAACTGTCTAAACATCTGTTAAACTCTTACCATTGGCTCAATTCCAACATACCACCTGCTCCCACATTTCAGTTCTCTATATTTCAATTTCTCAGTTTTTCAACAAGCTTTATAAAAAATTATCTTTACATTTTTGTTTCTATGAGGGCCACACCTAGAAGTGCCCAGAGACATCTGGCTCTGTGCTCAGAGTGTGCTTCTGCAGGGGCTCAAGGTATCATGAAAGAGTAACCTCCAGACCTGTGAGCTATTTCTTGGTCTCTGATGTCATATCCCTCTTATACATAGAAGGTCTTTTGGTTCCTAGCCACAGAGAACAATTCTGATAAGTTTCTGTATGTAAATGACAGGCATTGAAGGATGGAAGACTAGTGCCAAGAGAAGCATGAGTAGGTGGATTCAATTTCCAGACCCATCTCTCTTGTGCTCAACAAGGTCCTGCAGCACTGCCATGCAAGATCCCAACTCTCGTACAAAGTGTGTTTTCTCCGTCACATCGCATCCAGGTTTGTTAAAGCAACACAGCTAGAGTGTATAACCTGCGAATGCATGTGGAAGCATGTGATTTAGTGTGTGGAACCTTTGGTCATTGCAGCACCAATAGAAAAGGAAAAGAAATTAGAAGATGTGCATTGAAAACTCAGACTATCTTAAAGGCAATACAGGCTAGTTGAAGAAGAAATCTTAGTTAAAGAGTTTCATTGACTGTTTTCCATACTTCATTTTTCAATCTTTCAGGAGTAAAATGTGGTATACTGAGGTTACATTAGTATTTCAAAATATAAGTGATTTTTTTTGAAAAGCAAGCTTTGTAAAACCTATAAAACCTTCAGTATGAGGGAAGGAATCATAGGTATTGAGAGGTAATGACTTACCAGCAGTGCCATAATTTAACTGTGATTAAAAGCATAATCTTAGAGTTAGTAAGAAATGGGCTGGAATTCTGGATTTGTGACTTCTAGTTTGATAACCATTAGGCAAGTTGTTTAATCTTTCTTAATTTGTTTTCCTGTTTCAAAAAGAAATTATTTATAGTTCTTAAAGAATCATACAGATTTTAAATGGTTCTTATCTTAAAATTTTAGTATGGATTAAATGCACCTGAGAATAATTATATATGTCAGTACATTTTAGGTATTGCTATTATCACTAGTATTTAAGTAAGAAATACTGTGGTTATAAAACTGCATGGGAGAATGAATAAAAGCATGAATTTTGGTTCCTGGGTTAACTATTGACTCCACACACCATGGTATACTAATATAGTTAATGTACATCACAGATCTTTACATCCTTTCAGAATTGAAAGACAATTCAACTCTTATTCTTTTATTTACCTTTTTTTCAAAACTACTAATTCAAAACTATGAATTTCCCCTGATTTTCTCTGAGTATCAATTTAACAATACATGTTCACTTCTGTTATCCTCCAGTCAAATTTCAAACTCTTTCATGACTTTGTAGCATCCATGCTACACACAGTGTCTGTAATAATAGATACCTGATGTTTGCTGAATGTATAAAAAATTAGATAAACGGATGTTTTAAACACAGGATTAAACCTTCACATTGATATGGGATCATCACATTACATATCAGGGATACACATGTGTCTACTATCATCCCATCTCCATTCCTCCTATAAACTGTCATATTTTGGCACGAAGAAAGTGCTGAACTTTTATAGCTTCTTGGAAAGACCCTTAGCCTGAATTTAAATAACTCTTTTCCAATTCATTGTTGTTTCACCTTAGTCACATAAGCCTCATTTCTTTTCTTCTTTAATACTTTGAGCACTCTGTATCATGATGAATATTACTTACCTTGAAACATGTTTTATATCATTATACTAGAGTAGGAAGAACTACTGGCATCTATGCATTTGGGGCTTGAAGTATAAGAAGTTAAATCCTGCTTGCTAGCTCTGTAGTTAAGACCATTACAGTTACCTTTTATAGGAAAATTTGTTTTCCATGATTTATAGGAAGTTTGTTATTTTTTTCTGGCAGTAGCTCTCTCCAGACCCAGGTCTGTTCTTGCTTTCTCAGGCGAGATGGAGTAAATAAAGAGAAACACAATGGGCTTCTATATAAAAATAGATAAATGAAGCAAAATGATACACGTGAGTCCCAGAAATCCGTACTCTAATCCTAGCATTTTAAAAAGACAGGAAACTGAGGTTCCCAGGAGAAACTGATTGTGCTAATATGAAGTGAGAAGTTGACATTGAAACCCAAAGCTAAATCAGCAACTCTGAGTTGAGAAAACTCAAAAGTGAGAAATTGACATTGAAGCCCAAGAGCTAACAGTCATGTTCATAACCTTTCCTGAGCTATCTCCCTTACTCAGCACGTAATTCTCACAAATCACATGTTATCTGGCATGGCCTTGCTAAAGCTGAAGAAATAGATATAGCTATCCTTTAAAATAAACATGAAAATGTTTAAAGGCTTAAGTTATCATAGAAAATGCATTTTTCATTGATGAAATTAAATCTATTCATGATGTGTGCCCTGCCCCTTGAGATGTTGCAGGGGTGGCTGTGGTGCCTGGCTGTATTGGCAGGTGGCAGACAGGAGACAGGCTTGTCTATACCCCCAGGGCTCTGCCCTGTGGGCCCTGGATGATTGATGGTCAGACACAGAAAAGATGGAGCACCCTGGGGTGAGCCCAGAGCCATGGTAGAGCCTGGCAAGGTGCCTGTGGTGTATTCAATATGCCAAAAACAGTAACAATAATGGACCTCATTCCCAATGAATGGAGACGTTACTGGCACCCACTCGAGCAAATTGGTGAACAACAAGAGACAAATGACGTGTGACAAGTGAAATATTTGTGTGCCTCTTTTGAAAGCAAACACCTCAGTGTAGGAAGAGTTCCTACATGCCTGTTACTTTGTGAACATATAAATATAAATAATCATATATTTTTATATTTATATTTATAAAAAACATATAAATTATAAATAATCAAATGCCCCTTGAGGTATTATAAATAGTATTTGTTTACAACACAGAATAGACAAAATAGTATTTTTTCAGAGAAATCTAAGTATATATTTATTGTTATATTGCTTAAAAATAAATTGAAAATACTTCTTTTTTGAAAGAAATGTTTACTGTTGTTTCTTCTCCTCAAAGAGCATAAAAATATACACATAACCCAGCCATTATGAGTAACAATTATAATTTGTGGTGTTCTTTCAGACTATTATGTGCAAATAAGCATAAATATATTTATGTATATATACCAATGTTGAATTTTAAACAAAAATTTGGCATATTTCTTAAGATATTGATGATGGTATTTATTTTTTTGCCACTAATAAAAGCTGAAGACTGGGGCGGAGCGATAGCCCAGCGGGTAGGGCATTTGCCTAGCACGTGGCCGGCCCATGCCAGTCCGGGTTTGATCCCCAACATCCCATATGGTCCCCCGAGCACCGCCAGGAGTAATTCCTGAATGCAGAGCCAGGAGAAACCCCTGAGCATTGCCGGATGTGACCCAAAAAGCAAAAAATAGATAGATAGATAGATAGATAGATAGATAGATAGATAGATAGATAGATAGATAGATAGATAGATAGATAGATAGATAGATAGATAGATAGATAGATAGATAGATAGATAGATAGATAGATAGATAGATAGATAGATAGATAGATAGATAGATAGATAGATAGATAGATAGATAAAATAAAAATATAAAGGCTGAAGAGACTTAAATATCTTATAAATCATTTTACTAAATTCATACAAAAACCATTGTGGGTATTGTTGGAATTAATTTTAGAAGCAAAAAGCATGCACACTTTAAAGTCAATTAAGAAGCACGTTCAAGAGTATACACCTAGTAAGTGTAAGCTGACTAACAAAGATATGATTGTTGCTTTTTGACTTCTGTGTTCTGCACTTTTTAATTTCCATTTTTCTTTTCCTTTTTTATTGGAGTAGTATTGGTTTCAACACAGAATATACACCAGGTGTACAGTTTCTCACCCTGACAGCTCTATATATCAAACATCTAAACACATATTTACCTAATTATCATAGTTTCAAGTAGTTGGGATATTCTTTGTCCTAGCTATTGTAACTAATGCTGGAATGAACATAGAGTGTATATATCTTTCCAAATTAATTGTCATATTTCAGATAAATACCCAGAAATAAAATTACTGGATGATATGACGGTAGCATTTTAATTTTTTGAGGACGCTCTATATTGTTTCCTTTAATGGCCGTGCCAAGGCACATCCCCACCAATATTTACCATCTAAACGTGCATCTCCTTTTTCTCTCTTTACCCAAACCCTTCCTCCTCAGTAAGGTCCGTAACCTTTCCTGAGATAAACATCATTCTTGCCAAGTGATCCTGTTCTCTTCAAGCTCTCAGGTTTTGGGGATAAGCACAGTGGGCTCATGATGTAACCAGCCTTTTCCTGTATCAATCACTCATAAAAGAGGAACCTTGAACTGTAATATTTTTCTCTTCATGTTTTAGAAGAGCCTGTCAAGCTACCCGTGTTGTATTTGATATATATGCCAAGTGCCAGTAACAATTATAGACCTCATTCCGGAATGGATTGAGGCTCTTTATGTTCCTGGAGCAAGCAGATGCCTTGGGCTCTATTAGCATGAGACAGGACATATGGAGATGTTACTGGGGCCCGCTCGAGCAAATCGGTGATGAACGGGAAGACAGTGATACAGTGACAGTTCTAGATCATCCCACTTTCTCTTAGGGGATCACACACTATCAGAGCTCACCAATCATCTCGGGCTGATCTGCACATGTAGAAGGTCTTGCCGTTGCAGCAGCCCACTACGCTGCCCACCACCTGAGGTTGAGAATGACCACTGGCAGGTAATGGTGTCTTCACCACTTCAGCCTCCCCCAAGGGCGGCATCTCCTTGTCGGCCTTCAAATGTGTTTCGCCACCAGTGCTGCTCCCCCAGACTCAGGATCAAATGCCACGTCACCGCTGCCTCTGCTGGCCCCTGTGTAGCTGCATCAGGACAGGTCCAGCGACCTGCCAATGATAAGTGAACTTGAAGAGAATCCTCCACTTCTGCCGCCTCGTTAACCCTTTGCAAAGGACTCATTGTTCAACTGTTATTTTTTCTCTTTTTGGTAGCACCTCGTTATGCTCAAGGGTTAGTCCTGTCTTTGTGCTCAGGAACTATGCCTGGAGGTGCTTTGGGGAAACCAGATAGGACCATATGGGGTGCCGGGGATCAAACCAGGGTCAGCAGCATGCAAGGCAAATGCCCTACCTGCTGTACTATGGCTTCAACCCCAATGTTAAACTTTTAATCGAGGGTTTTTTGCTCTTATGTGGTTCCTGATGACTCTGGAGTTTGCCTAACAGAGCTAGGGACATCAAGCAGGGTGATTTGCCTTCCCAGTTTGACATGAAATTGCTGGTTTGTGGCCACACCTGACGGTGCTCAGGCCTTACTCCTGGCTCTTTATGTATGGATCATAACTGGTAGAGCTTGCAGGGACATAGGTTGTGCTGAGGATTTAACCCTAATAGGCATCTCGTAAGAAAATAACTTATTGGCTATACTGTCTCTCTGGCCCCACATAAAACCATTTAACTTGATGCTGTGGCAGATGAATCTCAGTAAAATGTATTTTATTTTTGTATACCAGCACTCTTAATGTGGTTGAAAATATTTGAACTCTTCTGTTAACATTTTTGAGTTAATTTTGACATACTATTTAAAACATTCACATTTTCAAGTTTATAGAATGGCAATTTTATTTTCCATTTATTAAATTTCTTTTAAATGGTAAAATATTTTACAAAATAGTTTTAAAATATTCCTTATTGGGTATCTACTGCTAAAATTATAAAGTATAATAGTTATGTTCAAATCCTATTTCAGGTATTGACACATATCAGTATTAAGCTGAATTTCTTTGAAGATCAATAAAATATATATGCATTATGAGTCCCTAATAATGTTAGTCCTTTAGACTTGAATAATGATTAGGATTATACCATTTTTAATAAAACCCTAATTTTCCATTTGCAAAAGGACAATTCTACCAATTTGTTTTATTCTGCATCATTAAATTGTCAGGAGGCAACTCTCCTTATTACATTTGAGAAAGTTAATAAAATTCTTGGGGTCGGAGCGATAGCCCAGCGGGTAGGGCATTTGCCTTGCATGTGGCCGGCTGGTGCCAGCCTGGGTTCGATCCCGGCATCCCATATGGTCCCCGAGCACCTCCAGGAGTAATTCCTGAGTGCAGAGCCAGGAGAAACCCCTGACCATTGTCAGGTGTGACCCAAAAAGCAAAAAAAAAAAAATTCTTAATTGTGTTTTCATCATATTCTTCAAAAGTACTTAAGATTTATTCTTTTTCCCCTAAATTTCTTGGTTAAAAAAAGAAAAAAAATGTATAACACCTAGAATTAATTCCACATCTGAAGTATGAATAGTCACATCTTGTTAGTTTCAGGAAAATCTGTGAAGGTGAAACGTATGTTTTGGGGTAGACATATCACAGAAACTTACTTTTGAACATTACTTGTCACATAGCAGTCTCTGAGTTGAGAAGGCCAGCAGGTCAAAGACATTTGAGAAAATACATGGTCTCAGGGAAGGAAACTCAAAGGCTGAGTATCTGTTGGAATGTTCACAGCCTTGAGTTTTATCCTTGGCACTGATTGTTCGCTATCCCCATAACTGGGTATAACCATAGAAGTTCCCAGGCACCTCTGGACCCATAAAGTATCACATTTCCGGGCCTGAACATTGACTGATTTGGCCTGGTTTGTCCACTGAGCATTTCTTGGGAGATGTTACAACCCATCCATCAACCCCTCCAGTAATACATCTTGGGGGCCAGAGCTATAGTACAGTGGGTAGAGCACTTGCCTTGCATGAAACTCTATACTTGGTCTCTCATATGGTCCTAGATCCCTGCTAGGGGTGTTCCCTGATTGCAGAACTAGGAATCAACCCTGAGGACCATTGGGTATGCCCTGTGCCCTGCCACCCCAAAATAGTACTGCTATTTCCTTGTAATGGTTGGAGAATAGTCAAGTCACAGTGTTTAATTTTCACCTACATCTAAAAGTGACAGCTAAAAAAAAGAAGAGGTATTATACTCCAAAGAGGTTTCCTAGTACCATTGTTTGGATTCCTTCACCTGTCCCCTTTCCTAAATTATTCATTTGTTATTAAAATTTAGTGAATAAGGTAAACACATAAGGGCAAATGAAGAGATTTTAAAATATACCCTCATGAATGATGGAATCCTTTATTAACTGACACAATAATTTGGGGAGAACATCTGATTATTTTTATGATGTTAGGAGGCAGTGTTCTCTGTTGACATTCTCTGTCATGTAATCTTGATCTGTGAGTAAAGAACTCTTAGAGAAGATGTAACACTAAAATGTACAATGTTCATAAAATTGAAGGGAGAACAGAATATGCAAAATAGAATAAAATTTACTTTGTTAGATAACCACATTCTTAGAAGAAGAATAAGAAAATAAAGTTTTAAGAAGTAGAAACATCATTAGAATGATAAGTTTGTGGGAATTAGTATATTGTTTTGATTTGTATTACCATCTTTTCATAATTTCATAATTTTGGTGATGTGAATGTAATTAATAATTGCAAGTATGAAAGGGAAATAGAGACATAGATGGGAGGGAGTCATATAGACAGACCATTCAGAACCACATTGACCAAGAGTTTTGGTAAGAAATTCAGAATTTGAGTAAAAACAATGCTTATGACGTTGATCAATATAATTATGTCTCTCCTTGGCTCACGTTTTACTTTTCCCAGGAATGTGAATATCCCCGCCCCCACTGTATGCTATGACATTTTTTGGTCTTATCACAGGCTGAGTAATCATAAATGATATACTAAGAAAAGAAAGTGACCTGTATCAGCCTAAAGTTCCCTTTCAATGGAGACTCGAATGCTTTCCAAATGCTTTATTAAAGGCTAATTGTCTGTTTTGCTTACAAAACTAGGAATTGCTTCACTATTCTGCATCTATTGTATGTTCTAAAATATCTAGGTGGATTGTGCTTTTATAATAATTAAGAGTTTCTGCCACACTGTACCTTGGAAAAGTCTGGTTTTGTATTTAATGGAGAGTCAGTTTTGTTTGAGGTCTCAAAAAGCATCTTCTCTGACAAAGGGCTATGGCATTTCAAGTGTTACATAATTAAATTACCCTATTTGTAGAAGTAGTTTAAGTTTCTGCTGTTCACTCATATGAGACACATAATTTCCATATGTAAAATTAGAGAATGGCCTACTTTTTTCTTATGTTCAAGAGATCTTATAATACTAATTAACAAAACCTGAAAACTTTGAAACAAATACATGATTTTCTATGTAAACCATTTATTTTTCTCTTTTATGGCTAGGGATTCGGAGCGGTGGGATTAGGCCACATCTAGAGGTGCTTAGAGGCTTATTTAGGACTTCATATTCAAGGGTTGTGCATGTCAGTGCTCAGGGGGTCAGCTAGCACTCTGGATCTAACCCAAACCTTTGGTATGTGATGCACAACTAGTCTGACAACAATTCCTGAATTCACAGACTTGTAATTTTAACTATTCTCACTGTACTGCTTAGGATCTTCAATAACAACCATTATTAATTTTTACATTTTTATTTTGAGATATAAACAAATACCTGACTTTGTCAGAAATAATTCAAACAGTAATTTCTTTAATTTTGAGTGCCCTTGTATTTCAAAGAACTCGTATCTCCATCACCATGCCATTGCCTCACCATGTGTTTGCCAAGTCAACTGTAGGAAAGGGCCTTCCTCTTCTCACTGAGTCATCAAGCAGAACAACAGAGACTGTTTACAAATATAGTGAGTCCTCCAAAGTAGAGCTTCCTCTGCTTGGCACTATTAACGTTTTTAGGTGGAAGATGTCTTTCTACAGTAAGGTTAGCCACACTCCTGGCTCTTAACATTAAAAGCCACTGGCACCCTTTGACCTAATTACTACGCAAAAATGTTTCACCAGGGACAAAATTAACTCCTGTGTTTAAGAATAAATTACATGTATGCCTTATAGTCTTCTTCTTTTTCATCTCCTATCCAATAATATTGAGATTGAGCTATATATATATATATATATATATATATATATATATATATATATATATCAGTCATTCTAACATCATTCATAAATAAGTATAAACTTAATTGTGACTATTGACATATTTTATTGGTCATATTTCTATTGATTCTGGTGTGATGGTTTCAAAGAGTAGTTTATTCAGTTGGTTGACGAGAATGAAATAAGAATAAGGAAACATATTTTGATGGTCAAGACAGGTTGGAATGAACAGCAAATCAAACTGAAACCGGAGATGCTATTCTCAAGCAGCAAATACTCATGTTCAGAGTTCTCTACTTGATTACACAATGAGCAAAAAGTGGTAGAGTCTTTAGATACTGATCCTTCGGTCCCAATATATCACTCAAATACAAGTGTGTACATCTTTTAACATAAGAGCTACCATAAGCTTTTAAGTTTGAGGGTTATACATTAGCAATGGTAGCAATGGGGAATTTCACAGTTCTGTAACTAATTATGAAACATAAAAAAGTTATGCTGCTATCCTGTTGAAAATTAGGTACAGTTTTTAGAGTCTATTTTCTAATTAGTGTAATTAAAACTAAATTTTATACTTGGGCAAGGTAATAGATTGTGTCAACTTCTTCATCTCAGTTTGAATTTTTAAATTGCACATTCATAATGTATTCATATTCAGTGAAGTAAGGAATTTAGAGGCAGTTGATAATATGAAATATAGCACTGCCTAAATTTCTGTAAAGCAGCATTTTGTAAGGAATAAACCTAACCTGATTAAGTGCCAAAATCTAATCTTACATAGTTACATAAAATTTACATAGTCCAGATGTCTACTTATTATGTGACTTGGCAGGGTTTACTACCTTACTTCTTATAAAGGATGAGAAGTATTATTGAGAAATCTTTCATTTATTCCTAAAAACTATACTAATGATAATGATATCAGTTTATAATACACTTTGCTGCTTAAATCAGTTCTGTGGTTGAGGTACTATTTTTTTTCAAGTTAAACTAAAATTGAACTCTTCTAAATATTCAGGTTTATTTTAAGGTATGGAAGGATTAATGATGTGGCTTATGGGATACCACTTGTTTTGCATATAAAGAGGCCCTTGGTTGGATTAATAGTACTCCCCAAGCACTTCTAGGAGTGACCCCAGGTACAGAGCCAGGAATAGTCCCTGAGCACCTCATGGTGAAACCCCCCAAACAAATTAAAACAAAGATATGGAATTAGAAAGATGGGTTGCAGATAAGATAGAAATTTAAAAAAAAAACTAGATGTCATGAAAATTTCTTCTATTTCTGTTATTTAGTCCATAAAATCTGTCTAAATGAGTGCTATTCAAGTAAAGTCAGATTGTACTAATATCTCATGCCTCATTTCCAAATTTCTAGTTAGAGAATTGCTGGATCAGAGGTAAACCTATAAATTCTATCAAGAGCTTGGTTAGAGAGATTTAATATATAATATGGCTCTGGTGACTTACCACAGGAGATGGAGAAAACTAGTAATAGACAATGGAAAACATTCTCTAATCTTGAAAGAATTGTGCTTGGGATGTAGTTCAGAATCAGAGGGCTTGCCTTCCATATGTGAAGGTCTGGGTCTGATTCCGGGCACCACAATCCAAAATAATGGTCCCTCTGAATATTTATTGTGATGTAAAGTCTCACTAAATAGCTTTCATTGGACTACTCATTTATCTGTCCAAATGCTAACTTGTCCATGTCTCAGTCATTGAATATGACCCACACAAATGTTTGTTGGGACATTAATCTTTAATTTTTTTAAAAATGTCCTCAAACTATTGCATACAGTAAACTGTTCTCACCTACATTTAGATCTGGTGAAATTTTGTCTTCTTACACAACCCTAGCAGTTATTCCCTTCAGAATTTCTTAAGACTTATCAAATTGGTCACGTGTTTTCCTTGCCCTTTAACACACCTATTTCCCATTGAGGACAGCATTTTAATGCTATTTTAAAGCTTAAATATTTTCATGCATTATAAGTTGTATATTCTTGAACACACTGGATGGTTGATGGTCTGTCATAGAAAACCGCACCCCCTACCCCCGAGATGAACCCAGAGCCATGGCAGAGCCTGGCAAGCTACCCATGGTATATCTGATATGCCAAAAACAGTAACAATAATGGACCTCATTCTCAATGAATGGAGACATTACTGGCTCCCACTCGAGCAAATCAGTGAAAGATGGGAAGATAAGTGATACATGTGATTCTTAAACGAGTATGTAGTGTGATTACCAACACAGTAAAATAAGTATATTTATGCTGTATCATTATAGGAGGAACTAAGTAATTATTTTATATCTAGAAATTAAATACATTAAATTACATATAATTATTTATGTAATTTGCTGTCTGCTATAACTGAAATGCATGTCCCCATGGATGTCAGCAGCTGTTACTATTATGGTGAAACTATTTTCTCCAATTTTGCCAGCACAATCCTTACTAACACCATCAGTGCTACTCTCGTTATTGCTCCTGTTGGCCTAGAAACCACTTTTTAACTATGATCTCTAATATCGGATACTCATCATCACTCAAAGTTTTAATGAACTTGAGATATTCCACTTAGTACCCCAAAATATCACTGACCAGGCCTATAGAGCTTTGCTTTCGAGCTTTGCTTTTGATCTATGGACTAGAAAGAGAAGCATCTATCCTAAAAGAGAGAGAGAGAGAGAGAGAGAGGAGGAGGGGGAATATTTGATCAGACATCTTCACAAGGAACTATTTTTCATTGTTTCTGGTCCTTACTTTGTATAGCTGCTGCCTGGAGTTTGCTGTTTTAGAAGGTTGTATTCCATTAGAACTCGAGCCTATCCCTGATTGCCGACTGGCACTGTTACACATTGCACATGACAATAATATGAGCATTCAAGACTTTTTGGTAGTAAAGGACAATTCACAATCTACTCAGGCAAGTTTCCATTGACCAAAATGAGAGCCATGGTGGCAGGATCTGGAACTTCACTTGGGGTACGAGCTGGATGGGGGAAAAGAAAGGGGGCAGGGAGTGGTGCTTTTCAGTGAGGAATCTGCGTTAGCAGATGTCAGACTTGTAGAAGGCTTTAGCGTCTATAGCATCTCGTTTCGGCTATTTTCAGCTTCTGTCTTTCTGTCTTCTGTCGTTATACAGAAGACCTTTTTTTCCACAGGTATATTATGAAAACCATTTTATTAGTTTTGGTCCTGTACTCTATGCACAGTTGGATTTTTATTTTCTTTTGCCTTGGATGTTTCTCAATATTCTTGTAAATGAGTGGTCAGTTTCATTTTAAGTTGTTCTCAAGTCCTTTCAGTTCATTTGTTCCTATTTCCTTTTATATTTTCTCTTAGTATTGGGACCATACCCAGTGGTTTCAGGGCTTACTCTTGACTCTGTGCTCAGAGATCACTCATGGTGTGGTGTTTATGGGGTAACATTTAATGCCCTTATAGCCTTTCCCCCACTATTCTCTCTATAGCCCCTACACCCGTTTTCTGATCAGGTGAGATCACTGAGCTCTCAATATATTTAACGCTAACCCTTGCTGGCTCTGTGTGGCACTGCTGTGACAAAGAAGCCAACTGCTTAATTTTATTCCTTACTATTCAGGAAGGTAAGTGGATGTTGGGGGGCCAGCAGCCCCTGGCACAAATAAGGAAGACCTAGAGATCTTGCCAGACTTTATCTCTGCAGAAAAAGGAGAGGGATGGACTGAGAGGGATGGACTTGGGAGAAACTCTGCCTCGCCGCTGCAGCTGAGAAAGGAAAGAAGGACATCGATGAAGCGGGAGTTCTGCATAGCAGTACTCAATTTACTGAACACAGTTTTTAAATTTTTTATACAATATTTGGCTGGAGGGGTACAAGCACAAATCACAGGGCATTTACAAGCTCCTTGGCCATTGTAACAGTAACAATCTTGGAACAAATGACAATTACAGATTTAGCATTTGCAAGGTAACATTTGCAAGGTAATGATCATTGATGTACACATCCCTGTGATCAGAGGTCAAAAGACCAGACACATTTTGCCTCACCTTAGCTCGGATAAGCACAGATGTTTTGGGTGTAACCATATGGGTAGGACCCTGCCCTTAGGGTCTTGTGGCGGGAAAGTGCTGGACCCTAAGGCTAGTGGCTCAGAACCCAACAAGTGGACACCCTCTGAACTAGCAGAGGCAGGTTTCTGGGAGCCATACCCCTTTTTTGTGAATTTGTTACTGCTTTTTGGAACCTCGCCCAGGAGTGTTCAGGGCTTAATCCTGACTTTGCACTCAGGGATCAAGGCTGGTAATGCTTATTTTTAGAGTTCCTAGCACAAGCCCTTGACCACTAGAAGTCAGGATCTGGGAAACTCCCTTCAGGTCCAGAGACCTCTAATGGTTAAGCAGTGGTTCCAGAGAGAACTCAACACTTGCAGTCTTGTGTGGTGCTGGGAGTTGAAGCCAGATTGGTTACATACAAGGCAAGTACCCTAATTGCTGAACTATACCTTTAGTTCCTTTTGTGAAAACTGTGTAAATTCACATGTTATAAAACAATTCAGAAGGGAGATATTTTCTTAATTAACTTTTATGAAAAGAGCAATGTGGGCCCTTGATGTTTGATGTTCTGACATAGAAAAAAGACTGGGCCCCTAGGGATGAACCCA
>JAJIBD010004782.1:0-82500 GCA_021461705.1 Cryptotis parvus | reverse complement strand
AAAATTCCATGCTGGACTTTGTACTTCTCAATCAGTTGCAGTACAAAACCGGAGTTTAAGTACCTTGACACCCTAGTTCAGGAACCCGTAGTCTTCACTTAGTAATTTTTCAAATTCATTCTTTTGATCTATATTGTCAATTTCTTATAGAAGGCGTGATCTTTTTTTTTTCTATCATGAAAAAATGAACTAGTTTCTGAGGCCCCATTCACTCTCAATGGAACAAACATCTCTGAATGCAGCAGTTATGTGTACCTAGGTCAAGAAGTCAACATGATGAATGACCTAAAACCTGAGCTGCACAGGAGGAAGAGAGCGGCATGGAATGCCTTCAAAGGCATCGAAGAAATAGCTAAAAGGACAAAGAACCTCCGGCTCCGGGCACATCTCTTCGACTCCACCGTTCTCCCTGCATTAACATATACCTCAGAGACCTGGGCCCTATGAAAGCAGGATGAGAATGCTATTCGGGTCTCCCAGAGAGGAATCAAAAGAGCTATGCTTGGAATATCACGCCTCACTCAAGTGAGAGAAGGAATCCCGGAGTTCTGACCTCTGTCGCTATTCCAGAATCAAGGACGCTGTCTCATTTGCCAAGGCTTCGAAAATCTGATGGGTTGGACATGTAGTGCCATTTGGAGACAACTGCTGGACTAGAGCTGTTACCGACTGGATCCCACGGCATGTCAAGATCACGTGGCCGCCCACCTACAAGATGGTCAGACTTCCTTGTAAAGACCCTGAACGAACGGTTTGAGGCTCTTCATATTCCTGAATCAACCAGATGCCATTGGGCTACATTGGCACGTGATAGGGTCCAATGAAAATGTTACTGGCGCCTGCTCGAGCAAATCAATGAATAACGGGATTCAAGTGATCAAGTGTCAATTTCTTATTTTTGAACTCATTTATTTGGAGTTCATTTCCATGATGTCTGTGCTGACAAAGATGATGTTGTTCATTTTGATAATGATTATGATACTAAAGACAATTTATTAAAGGTTAAAAAGACTGCATGTCTGAAATGTTTGGTGCTAGGTACATGCTAATCTGTGTAACTGTGTCATTTCATGTGTATAGCTATTTTCTATCTGAATATAATGTAACACTCATAGTAGTTCTGATAAGATTGCCATGCCTATTCTATTATTGTATGCTGAGCATGACATGGAGAAGTGATGTTTAACCATTCCACCAGTTCATTGAAGATCTTTTCAGCTGTGACATTTCAGTCCCCACAATGTTATCCAATCAAAGGTGGAGAGCTGTTGTTCCTCTCTCTGCATACAATCACCAAGGACAGGTTTGAAGGATAGGTATTACTTTTTATGATCTTATTTTATCTCTAGATGACTGTCGAGATAGACAGTGTTCCATAATAAAAATTCAAGGTAGAAATGGTACATTGCACTGGATATCACAGTACAGCTGGCCCTGAGGTTGCAGGTTATAAAAAAAAGTGTGGACAGATTATATAAGGGAAGGTTGAAACATCTATGAAATATGATTTGACTTCAATTTCTGATCATATTTGTTGATGTTTTGCTACATGTATCAGCAGGTGATCAATTCATAACCTTAACTTGTTGGGATAATAGAAAAAATATATTATTTTTATCTTCCTATCTGCTCACTCCCAACCTCAACAATGAGGAATGACACATAGCTAGTTTTCAGAGTATGTTTCCAAAATTCTTATTGAATTGATCTCATTCATTTTACTCTCTACTTAAAATCACATACAGTCTTCATGTTTAATCTGAGAGCTACAAAACATAATCATCTTTACTTTTTCCATTTGCTTTGATTAGTTTTAGTAGCACGCTGCACTTATTTTGTTTGGTGTTTGGACCACACGGAGCAGTAGTCAGATTTTACTCCTTTCAGGGCCTGGAGAAACATCAAGGATATTGGGATCCAATCCATGTTGACAGCATGCAAGGCTAACACCCTACCCACTGTACTATCACTTTTTGCCCTATAATCTTAGTAGCTTAAGTTTAAACACACACACACACACACACACACACTTTGAACTAAATGAGTTCTTACTTTTGCTTGTCCAAAAAGGTTTTCTTCTGCTTCTATTGTTGAAAAGGGAAGCATCAAATAATCCACATTTATTTGATTTTATCCTAAGACCAAAAGAAATTTCATGATATACAAAATGAATAATTAAAATCATAAATGAGGCAACTGAATATGCTTCAGGTTACAGAATCAGTGAAAGGACTTGGATTAAACCCAATTGTGATGCTAAAAATCAAAATTTGACTCCCATAATTAAATATTTACTTTTAACTGCCTCCTTGAACAAGAAAATCGGATAATTTAAATATAATAGGTATCAACATTGACTGTTTCAACATTTAAGCTAAATGCTAATGGTATATGGATATGAACTAATTTTCCAACCTATGAACATAGTTTCTATTACTGCCTATACACATATACTATCATTTGTCTTCCCATTGTTCATCGATTTGCTCGAGCAGGCACCAGTACTGTCGTCATTCATTGGGAATGAGGTCCATTATTGTTAACTGTTTTTGGTATATTGAATACACCATGGGTAACTTGCCAGGCCTCTGCCATGGTAACCTTGTATTTTTGAATTCTTCCAATATAAAGCATTAGTAAAAAAATGTAACGTATATTTAAAGTTTATGACATTATATATGCACTAGTATTCTTTTTGCCACAGAAAGATTTTTTTTTATCAATCTATGAAGTGTTTTACATTCATCCATTCCTGATATTTCTAAGAAAAATTGCAAGGAAAGAGAAAGCAAGCATTTACATTTTATGAATATTTATTGTGAATCATATTTATAATATAATAATATTTATAGATAAAAGGTGTTCCAAAGGCCACACTAAAAATAAAGCAACTTTTCAATCTAACTTTTCAGACAGTAAAAAGGAGAGGAAAAATATTGTGTTATATATGAAATTGCATCATTTGGAAGTAGAAATCATGTTTTTATTTGTCAGATATAATGAGTGAGTACAGACTATGGCCTGGGTAACATGTTACCAAGAAGTTCTAGAAATTGTTAAAGATAGTTTCTGAAATTCTAGAAAGTATTTTATCATCTTTAAATTTTTAGAAAAATATGTTATAGTTTAGGATTTACTTCTGCACAATTATAATTTTCAAGCTAGTTATTGTAACTATATATTATAGCCTTTGATTTTATATTTATTTGAGTCAATATTACTTTAATCACTAGCATTTTCATTGCATTCAGCATTTCATACTATAGAAGATATGAAGAGATTTCCTGTTTTCAAGTTCTGTTACCTACTTTAATGAATTCCTGGCCCACAGTTTCCCATTCTCATCTCTTTGTTCTTCTTATGCTTTGATCTACCCCAAGGCATTTTGTGTCTACTTCTTCCTTGGACTCCCTTTTATAGCTCACAAATTTCCTTTTTACTTGATTTCTGATATAGCTTGATTTTATCATTACTTGGTGCTGTGGAAACCAACCAACTTTCTTTTTGGCCGAGTCCTTGCCAGTTGGGATAGGTCCTTGCTTAAGAATAGAATAATTTGGGGTCAGAGCAATAGCACAGCTGGTAGTGTGTTTACCTTACATGAGGCCGACCCAGGTTCGATCCCTGGCATCCCATATGGTCCCTTGAGCATTGCCAGGAGTAATTCCTGCTCTAAAGAGCCAGGAGTAACCCCTGAACGTCGCTGGTTGTGACCCAAAAAGCAAAAAAAAAAAAAAGAATAGAATAATTCACACTGTACTGCTGTAATAGTACAGCAGGTAGAGCTTCTACCCTGCATGTGGCTGACCTGGGTTCAATCCCCAGCATCCCATATGGTATCCCAAGAACTGCCAGGAATGATTCCTGAGTGCAGAGCCACAAGTAACCCCTAAGTATCACTGGGTGTGACCCAAAAATCAATAGAAGGAAGGAAGGAAGGAAGGAAGGAAGGAAGGAAGGAAGGAAGGAAGGAAGGAAGGAAGGAAGGAAGGAAGGAAGGAAGGAAGGAAGGAAGGAAGGAAGGAAGGAAGGAAGGAAGGAAGGAAGGAAGGAAGGAAGGAAGGAAGGAAGGAAGGAAGGAAGGAAGGAAGGAAGGAAGGGAGGGACGGAGGGAGGGAGGGACGGAGGGAGGAAGGAAGGGAGGGAGGAGGGAGGGAGGAGGAGAGGGAGGGCAGAAAACAAGTAAGCAAGCAGGAAGGCAGGAAAGCAGGAAAGCAAGCAAGAAAGAAATTGCTGGACTATAACAAAGTTAGTAGCATCTGAAATCTATTTCTCCAATATGACAGCAATAGGCTAGCAGGATCTATCAAATGTAATTACAGTACATCAATTTTGTATCTGCAACAATTTTTAGCTCTGCAATACAGTTTATTTTAAATTTGATTTTGTAGGTTGTCAGGCACACCTGGCAATGCTCAGGATTAGTGGTTCTGCACTCAGTGTTCTGAAGACTCCTGGCAGTGTACATGGGACCATATGGGATGTTGGGGATCAAACCCAGGACAGCTGAGTGCAAGGCAAATACTTTCTCTGCTGTACTCTCTCCAGTCTCTAGCTACAGATTAAGACTTTCAATTGACCCAAAAATGTATGATCAGTAAACTAAAATTAATTTTCATACAGAAGAAAAAATCATATGGAAATAAAAAAATCAGTAAACTTGAGGATAGAAAATATCAAGTCCTAGGGACAGAAGAAAAAAAATTAAACAGCCTGAGATTATCGGGTAATCATCACAGAGACAGACATGGTAGTACTCAGAGAAGGGAAATAAATAGGGAGCAGATATTTGAAGATATAAGAACTAAAAACTTCACATGTATGACAAATGGCATAAGTAAAAACATCGAAGAAGTTTAATGAATCCAAAATGAATGCATGAAGAAAGTTACCCTGACAGATCATAATCAATCTTTCAAAAGGTAAAGAGACAATTTAAAGCAGTGGGAGAGTTGAAAAATGTCACAAAGTGTTTCATTGAGAATATCGGAGCATATTTCTCACCAGAAACCTTGATACCCCAGTACAATGAGCTGCTATGGCTAAATTGCTAAAAGAAAGCAAAAACCGTCATTCAGAATTCCTAATTTGAGAAAAATTGATGCAAAGGTAAGAAGAAATGAACACAATTGTAGATTGAACAAAGGCAGTTTAGGATCACTTTACTTATCCATCAATAGGTTCTCAAGGGAGCTCTTCACAGTGAAAAAAATGTACAATGGACAGTGACTCTATAGAGTCATAAAGATCTCAACGAGGTACATACATAAGCAATGGAAAAGGTAGGTAGTACTGTAACAATGTCTTGTAACTAGTTTTTGTTTTCTACATAATTTCATACTAATACATTTTAAAACAGCAAAGCTTATATTTATATAGCCTTTCTCATAGCTCTATGTCTTATCTTTTGTTATTTTGTGGCTGTTATTGTTTGGATTTTGGAGTCTTAGCTGTTGGTGCACATAACTTAATTCTTGGCTTTGCATTTAGCTCAGGTCCTGTATGTGGTCCAAATATTGAACCCATGTCTGCCATGTGCAGAAGTTTCCCATCCACTCTGTTACCTCTCTGGTCTCCCTGTCTTATTTATGTGATGCCGGGAATCAAATCTGAATGATTGCATGGAAGGCAAGTACCCTACCTGCTATAATATGCCACTGGTCCTGTCATTTATGTATCTTTCTAAATAATTTATTTTGACATTTTGGGCCACACAGGAGTGCTTACGGCTTACTCCTGACTCTGTTCAGGGATCACTGTTGGTGGACTGGGAGACCATATATGGTGCCTAGGACAAAACCCAGATTGGCCATACGCTAAACATATACTCTACTTGCTGTATAATCATTCCTTTCCCTCTGACTTATATTTTTAGAGACAATTATTTTAATTCATGTTAAGTACCTAGTGCATAATGATTAAACTAGTGACATCAGAGAAAGATGTGAGGGCAGAGCTATGAGGTATGCCTTCTTTTTTTAACTTCTTTTTTAGGTCACACCCAGCATTGGTCGGGGGTTACTTCTGGCTCTGCACTCAGGAATTACTCCTGGTGGTGCCACAGGGGGACCATATGGGATGCTGGGAATCAAACCCAGATCGATCACATACAACACCCACTGTGGTATTGCTCCGCCCCGAGGTATGCCTTCTTATTTAGTCTGCCATATCTTTAGTTGCAGATATTATTTTGCTCTAGTTTTGTGAAGATCACAAAGCCTAGAATTTCCAAGACTTCATAAGTTCTACAAATAGGCATATTTGTCAGTTGTTGACAAAATATCTTCACAACATTATCAATAATGTCAGATAGCTATTGTCTTTATATCAATTTTTCTTCTACAAGCACAAGTGATCCCTGAGTTCTAATCATCAATTTTTTAAGCTTTTCCCGTGGGTTTGTGCTCTATTGCCTAAACTTGGGTGTGGTGACCGACCATATGGTTGAGAAAGATGCACATTGACACCAAACTCTACTTTTAATAGATTTATCTTAACCACAGAAAATGATTAGATTTATTCAATGTTAGCAGGTCAAAGTTTCAAAATTTATTTAAAGTGATGAGATTCATTTGCAAGATGTTCCAGCCATTTTCATAGGAACTTGTTACTATAATCTCTGTTTCTTTTTTCCACTGTGTCTGCTTTCTATCACAGATGCCACTGGTTTACCCTCCAGCTCACCCATCACATTCCCATTCAATAGGAGAATTGCACCAGTGACTTCACTTAGAAGTAGCACCAGATGTTCCAGTTGCTCCTGGGCAGGAATGAATTAGCATTTTAAGTACTAGGTAGTAGAAATGCTCAAATAGCATCCAAAGTATCTGATTCATAGCAAGACTACTTAATGGATATCCTATACTTATAATGAACTGCAAAACTATAAAGCATAAGAAGAAAACAGATTGACAAAAATTTGGCAAGCTACAAAGTATTTTGTTAGCCTGAGGACATCACTGAAGAGAATAATTTGAAGTTGTTTTTCCAGCTCTTGCATATTGCATTGGTCATAACTCTCAGAGAGCTACATTTGAAGACTGCTCTTTGAGTCACTAGGATGGGATCATATGGGGTAGGGTGGTGAACCCTTCATTTAGTCACAAATGTGTCTTGGGCTGGAAAGATAATTCAGCAGGCTGTGAGGATATTTTGCATGCCAGAGGCTCAGATTTTGATATAGAGGTCACCACATGGCCCCCTGAGCACCGTTGGGAGAGACCTTGGAGCACAGGATCAAGAAAAGTACATGAATTACTGTGTGGTGCAAAAATAAAATACAAAAACAGAAACATGTCTTGAGTTTTGGTGCTTTGAGTATGCAACTCTATTGAAATTATATTAAATTCCTATCCAAATACTTTCTAATTTTATGAGCATAATAATAACCTGAAACTCATTTTTAAAGATACTTATGAAATGGTTAGAACTTTAGAGCAAGTTGAATTCATAAATGCTAACTTGTATATACACATCTTCACCTTTTTTAATAGTGAACTCCATTTATAAAAAATTAATCTCATGGTTTAGGTTCATTTTATATGTAATCGCTGTGTTCATTTTGCTAAAAATCAAATTCTATTGTATATTTTCTAATCAATTCCCGGAACTAAGAGCCTGAATATGTATCTTCAATGATCTTTTTTTGTTTCTAAAAGAAAATAATTACAGAAGTAAAAGGTGAGGGTTAATTGTGGGGAAATGCTGTGATGGCTGCTGCTGTGTTGAAGCTGTAAGAACAGAAAGTTCTACTGTGTGATGCAGGTTTTTTGGATAATGATAATCACTGCATCTATGAGCATGAATATTTGTGTACTAGCAATGCAGCAATTACTTTCCGGGCTCTTTGGCCCAACTCCTTCCTGACTCAGAGTTTTATTTTCATACCTCCCTTATAGTGCAAGTTGAATAATTGGAAATATTTTGTCTTCATAAGAATCTATATTGAATTCCCATTCTTTCCAAGTATCCCATACTAAGAAAGTAGACTTCTAATTCCAAGTAGAACTATCTTCCTAAAATGAATTTTTTTTTTTGGGTCACACCTGGCAATGCTCAGGGGTTACTCCTGGCTCTGCACTCAGGAATCACTCCTGGCGGTGCGCGGGGACCATATGGGATGCGGGGATCGAACCCGGGCCAGCACAGGTTGGCCGCATGCAAGGCAAATGCCCTACCCCTGGGCTATCGCTCCGCCCCCTAAAATGAAATATAAAGTAACATGATTGTTGCCTTTTTACTTACAAAGACTTGAGAGATTTCTTAAGTTTTATCTATGCCATTTACATGTGTGCCAAAAGTATTTGAAGGAAAATTTTGAGCTGATAAAATTTTTGATTGACTCCTGAATAAAATTCCACTCATTTGCTCTATTTGTTATTATTTTCATGCTAAAGGATGAAAAGAGTTAATGAAAGACAATACAAGAATTTATAAGGTTTTGAGTTGTTTCTGTTTTTCTTATGATCCTTTGATCTATGTTTTTTATTGATCTCCCTGCTTCAAATTAACTGGAGGAATAGCAGGCAAAATGAGTGATTGTGTGTGATAAGAATTTCATAAATTTGAAATGAAGAGAAGAGATCACTCACTATCTTGAGTCAGTGATAGAAATACTAATTCTATTAATGCTTTTCAAATATCCATTTTTTATTCATATCAGATTGGAACAATCTTCTTTTTTGGTAGGGGGATAGGAATTGGGAATTCCCAGTGGTGTTCAGGTTTTACGCCTGGCTCTGAGCTCAGGAATCACTCCTGGCAATGCTCAGGGACCACGTGCTATACTGGGATTGATGTGGGGTCAGTCACATGCAAAACAATTGCATTATCCTTTTAACTCTTTCTCTGGATCCATGATCATGCTTTTTATAATGAAAAAACAATTTAAACTAAATAAAAATATAATTAGGTTAAATATCCAGATGTTTATTAGCTAATATTTAATTTCACATTGTTCTTATAAGTATAAGAATATGAATGATTATTGACAATACATAAGCTCCCTTTGAATCAAATGATATCATATTCTCTTCAAATATTTTATCAGAACTGCCACAGAGTTAAAATGAATATTTTCAGTTTCATCCACTGTACCTATTTCCCTCACTGCATTTATATGTAGTTCATATAGTAGATATTTTTAAAGTAGATATGAAAAGAAAGGACTCAGATATACGGGGTAGAGCTGCCACCAGTGCTCCTTGTGTGCAGATGACCATGAGACGCCCAGGAGGGAAGGCAGTTTTAGGCCAGGCCCGCCATCAAAGCAGAGCCTCAAAAGAACCCAGAGGAAACCCACACCATGAGGGGCCACCATTTTTAACATCCGGACTCCATAGCTCGTCAGAGCTCCACCCAGCAGAAGAGCTGATCACAGCCCTGCTCATATGAGTCCCACCCTACAGCTGTCTATTTCAAGCCCAGGTATGCCTGATCCAGAGACTCAGATACATGGGGCAGAGCTGCTACTGGCTTTCCCTGTGCACAACTGACCATGAGGTGCCCAGGAGGGAAGGCAGGTCTAGCCATGGCCTGCCATCCCAGCAGAGCCTCACAAGAAGCCATAGGAACCCCCCATACCATGAGTGAGGGCCACCATTTTCAACATCTGGACTCCACAGCTCGTCAGACCTCCACCCAGCAGAAAAGCCCATATTTTCCCGTCTCATCAATAAGTACACTAGATGAAAGCCTAATAGTATCCCACCCACACGGCAGAGCCTGGCAAGCTACCCATGTCATATTTGATATTCCAAAAAGCAGTATCAATTATAGACCTCAGTCCCATCACCTGAAGGTTTGAGGCTCTTCATGTTCCTGGCCAAGCAGATGCCCTTGGGCTACACTAGCACGTGACAGGATGTATAGAGATGTTACTGGTGCCCACTCGAGTGAATCGATGAACAACAGGAAGAGAAGTGATACAGGTGAAGTGGTAGTGATGAAGAAAGTAGATGTTCAAAAATTCTAATGCTCTTCTTCCTCTTCTTCGTCTTCTTCGTCTTCTTCATCTTCTTCGTCTTCTTCATCTTCTTCGTCTCCTTCGTCTTCTTTGTCTTCTTCGTCTTCTTCTCTTCTCATTTTTCTTCTTTTTTTTGCTTCCTCTTCCTCTTTTCCACTTTTTATTTTAAGAGTTTTAGCGATTCACACACATCTAGTTATAATACAGTATGTTACATAAATATTTATGAGGAAAATAGAAAACTTTAGATCTATGGAATATGTAATTCTTAATAACTTTTTGAGGCTCATTAGAGGGGTTGATATGAATTGAATGAACGTATACTTTAAATGGGAAGAAACAGTTATAGACAGCTATAGCCAAAGAGAGAAGTTGTAGGCAAATGAAGGCCATGAAATTAAAAATCATGTTGAGGTCATAGAGTCCAGCAACTGTTGCTACATGCAAAAGCAGTTAGAGATAATATGGCAGGTGGGAGTTAAGGGCCGATTAT
The DNA here is from genome assembly GCA_021461705.1 of Cryptotis parvus. NCBI lineage: Eukaryota > Metazoa > Chordata > Mammalia > Eulipotyphla > Soricidae > Cryptotis > Cryptotis parvus. The sequence continues at coordinate 72,043 of JAJIBD010004782.1, read as the reverse complement.
ATAAGGTTTAGAATAACAGGAGGATTAGGCCATAATTCTTTGTAAATATAATATAAAATGATGGAATATTTCCAAATATGGAATAGCATGATTCAATATGTGTTCTTGGAAAATGAATTAGGGTAGAATGACAGGAAGGAGACTCTAGGCATGGAGACTTAGACACCAATATTCCTTCCCTAGTATGAGGGCACAAAAGCCCAAAAATCGAGACAATGGAAATTAAAATTGAGAGAGAAAGAAAGCTTCAAAAAATATTGCAGGGATATAATTGACAGGATATTAAAACTTTTGTCAAGGGAAAGAACAGAGTTGAAAATGGCTTATAGATTTTGAATTTGTATCAGTAAAATTGTACAATTAGCAGGAAAATCACTAAGTAATGGTTTGCAGTAGGGGAGCAACTTCTGTAGTGAAGGAGCGGACTTTTGACCCACCTGCTGGAGCTGGATTTGTCAGAATAAAGACTTGGGAAATAGCAGTATGATGGATGTTTTGTCCACCATCAGCATCAAATGTGATAATACTTAGGAGGATGTCAGATATTTTCCAACTCTGCTCTCCTGCAAGGGGAAAATAATTTACTATTTTATTCTGCCTAAATCTAACAGATTAAGTATTCTACAGATAATTTCAATAAATCCTGTTTTTTTCTCATTGAATTATGATGAAAGAATTGAGTTCAGGGACAAAGCTGTTAAAGTCCTAAGATACTAACTTAGACATAATAAGGTTGATTTTTAGGGTGGGGAGTATGGTGGAAGATTTATTCAATTACAAAGAAAACTATATGTTCTTTGGGTACTGCAAAGAAAGCTATTACTTAGCTATTTTAACTACTGTAAATATAGAGTTTTCCATAGTAACCTTGTTTCATGGATAACTTTTTTTCATTTTATGGGATAATAAGATCCAAAAAATATAATGAAATAATAGTTAACCCTTAAAGGTAAAATAACATCAAACATAATCTACTAAATCTATTTTCTGTTACTCAATAAATGCTCAAAGTAACCCCACAACTTCATAACATAACCAAACCATTTTGTCAATGAGAAAACTGAGATTCGTTGTTTTAAAAAATTATTTGCCCAATTTTACAAAAATTCAAGCATTATAAAACGAGTTTGAAAACTATATAACTGACTCCAAAAAGCTAAACTCAGTTGTTCAGAGTTAATGTGAGCTGTGCTACAGGAAGTACCTTGTACAGAAAGGCAAAGTGTATCTTTCTAGAGAAACATCATATGACATGAACTTGTTAATGTGAAACCTAAAGGAAAATCAAATGTCAGTACTAGACAAGGCACTGAAATGAATAAAGCTGGCTAGGAGCAGAGTGGAATTGGATCATGCATTTCTGTCTAGAGGGAGTAGCTATTCCTCAAAGCCAGCAGTGCTGGTCTCCTGTTGACAGTATTTATTCATCTTAGTAAAAAATTTCTTGTTTTTCAAATTTGGATCAAATAGAAGTAGTTTAAATATTACCTAGGCCAAAGAAAAGAGATAAAATTCTCACCCTCCCTATTTCTCTTCATCTCTCCCTAAAAAAAAATATTTCAAAGTAAACAATGAATAAATCCCTATCTCTCTCTTCACCATCTCCCTGAATATAACTTACTTAAACATAAAAAATCACAAACAAGCTGCTTTATAAGTATTAGAGGCAGACTTCTAAAGAATCACCTTTTGCTTTCAAATAGTGGAGTTGCCTGCTGATTAATTTAAACACTTGAGTTATATAATCCTTGAGCTAAACATTTATGTTTGTTTTAGGTATGTGTATATTTCCTTTTTTGTCATAAGAAAAGCTGATATGAGACGGCCAGAGAGAGTACACACAGTACCATCCCCACCCCACTTTGATTCATGCACCACGAATGGTTATCTGAGCACCAACATGATCACTGAATACAGAGCCAAGAGTAAGTCCTGAGTACTGCAAGACTAGGGACCAAGAAACAGAAAACTTGTGATCTATTCTTAGCATTTCATATGTGACTCCAGGAAAAACTACTTCTACTCACACAGGCTTTGATCATAAGTGAACAAAAAATTAGGACTGGAGAAATATCTCAGTAAACAAAGAAACATCCTTAGGACCTTTGCAAGCCTGTCTTTCCCCCTCTCTAAATCATTCCTTTCATTTACCTATTTTTCATTCCAATAAGCTCACTGTCTTGTGTACAGATCTTGGAGAGGAGTTACAAACCTAGAATTTGAAGCTTTTACTTGCAACTGATGGAAGGTTGATATTTTCCACAATAATAGTATTAATATTATATCCTGGTTTCCTTGAATAGTGATCTAATGGATTCACAGAGAGGCTGAATTTAACAAGTTGAGCCCTTTTGATCAGTTCACTTTCTAATATTTTTGAGAATTCCTCAAAGCGATTTGACCATTTTCAATGGTCAGAGAGAACATGAAGCTTTCTCAGATCTCTAATTCTACTCCTACAAATAGTTGTCTGCAACACTTATTTGTAAGTGTGTTTGGATTCAGACACATGGGGCAGAGCTGGCTCTCCCTGTGCTCAGCTGATCTTGAGGTGCCCAGGAGGGAAAGCAGGTTCTAGCCATAGTCCACCATCCCAATAGAACCTTGCAAGAAACCAGAGGAACCCTCACATCATGAGGGCCGCCATTTTCAATATCCAGACTCCACAGCTCGTCAGAGCTCCACCCAAGAGAAAAGCTGATTCTAGCTGATTCTCCCCGTTGTGCGTGGTTCATCAGTAAATGCACGAGATGTGAGCCTACTACTGAGAGTATACCACCCGCATGGCAGAGCCTAGCAAACTACTCATGTCATATTTTTATACCAAAAACCAGTAAAAATTATAGACCTCATTCCCATGACCTGAAGCAATGACTTGAGGCTCTTCTTATTCCTGGAGTGAGCAGATATCCTTGGGCTATACTAGAATGTAACAGGAAATATGGAGATGTTCCTGGTGCCTGCTCAAGCAAATCGATGAACAACAGGAAGACAGGTGATACAAGTGAACACTTTTTGTACAGAACATGACAATACAATAGTAGAAAGAACAATGAAACCATAAAAACCTAAATAAGCTCCTGAGTTAATTGGTTTGAGGAGAATAATTGTAATGGATAAAACTAAATTCAAAGAGGGGAAGCCTGGATCCAAGAGTCCATTAACACTTTTGCTTCAAAGAGTCTACAGAGTCTACACTGCCGGATTATTCAAGAGTTTCTAGCTCCTGCTCTAAAGCATCGTTTCCCAACTGTTTGCTGACCATGACCTCCTTCCAGCCTTAGTTTCCATCTTGTCCTTCTTCTGCCCTACAGATTGGCTCCTTTTCTCAAGTTTGGTTCTTCATTTACATTAATTTTCACTTGTGTCCTCCTTGGAATATTCTGGCAGATGCTTACAAATGTTCAGAGGCTCATCCTCACCAGATCTAGTTTTATAATTCCCTGGGAATTCTCAATTCCCAGTTGAGAAATTCTGCTGGAGAGTGCTCCAAATCCTTTATATCTTTATAGATAGAATTAAACAAAGCTAATCAAAATACATGGTATCTTTATAAGTAAAATTAAGTTGAAGGTCACCAAAATACAAAGAACATAATAGTAAGTGAAAAGGGCAGATGAGGACACAAAATATCAGTTCTAAGTAAAACCTATTTTTCACATCAGAAGCCAAAACCTCTCTGGTCCACGCTCACTTTTATGTGTGAGAATGTGAACTTAGTCCTGTTGTTTAGCTTAAGGAATAGAAATGTAGCCATGGCTTGGGTTCTCAAGAATAAGAACCAGAAAATCTCGCTTGCTCCTGCACTTTCTTGGGCCTTTTTTGTCTCCTCTGTGACACCATTCATGCGTAGCCTCCAGTTCTTCTCACGACAGATCCCATTTCTCTGTGTTCACACTTACCACTTACCATTTTGAGAAACAAACTTGCTCGGATTCAGTCCAACACCTTTTCCTTTCGTCTCGGATGCAAGGGGCAACTTTGTAAAATTTAGTTTGATTTATTCTATCAGAAACATTTACTTTTTTAAGCAATTTTTTAAAATTTTTTTATTATAAAGTGAAACATACAATTACAAAGGTGTCATAATTGGTCTTGGTAATACAGTTACCAGACCCATCCCTCCGAGTGCCCCATTTCCACCACCAATGTCCCCCACCCCCATGCTGCCTTAATAGCAGGTACCCAGTTTCCTCTCTTTATCTCTTGTTCTCTTCTCTCTCTGTCTCTGCATCTCTCTCCCCATAATGTGAAATAAACTTCTTAAGCTTAAATATATTCCTTGTTAGATGACGGATAGCAGCAAGTTATTTGGCAGTGAGCTTCCAGCTCCAAGAATTCTTTAGTTTATCTAAGTATCTTTGATTTTTACATTGAAACAAGTATCTTTATTCAACTTTTTGCTGGAACCCAGTAGGCTATAATCTAGGAAAAGAACTATTGAAAGGACAATAGCCTATAGCAGTAGTCTAAAAGCAACTCCACCTGGTTATTCATGCAAAGTTCCTCAATTTTTTCAAAAAATAGATTACCTAGAAAATAAGTACCTTAAAGGACTGACCACAAAAGGAATCCTTCTTTATAAAAGTTCAAATTCCTCACTCAGTTATAGAAGGCTCTTTGTGAAATAAGACAGAGAATTTAGAAACCAAAAGACATCAACATCTGGTACTTAGTTAGAATCAAGTATTCATCCTCATCAGGTCTAGTCTTACAGTTCCCTTTCTAGGTCTGTATTGCTACTATTTTGAAATGAAGTGGCTAAAGAGATTATCTCGGGGAACTTTAAGTGCAAAGTCATTTCTCGGCCTATGTTCAGCCCCTCTTGAATTCCACTACTGCACTAGAAGTCATCTCATCCATTCAACACTCATTGTAGTTCATTAATATTCTGGTGAAATGCAAATGAGAACGTGAATAGAAAACTTTGTGGATGTGTGTTATGCTGTATTATAAAAATGGTCCCTCCAGATGCCCTCTTTTTCTAAGCCACACTTAGAAAGCTAGTCTTTCAAGACTGTATCAATCAGCCAACCAATTCCCCTAATTTCAGCAGATTTATCCCATGGAGGTTGAACAGCAGGATAAAAGAGAATGTAAGTTTCTGTCCCGCTGCGCTGCTCTTTGGCATGTTTTCCTCTTGCTCAAACTCCTCACGGGCAGTAGTCTGGCTAAGGATGAGGCTGTGGTATGTGGATATTGATATAAATTAGGGCCCTGGACACAATTTATTGTGCCTTACAAAGAGAACATTCAAGAAATTTCAAAAAGCTTATGCTTCTTCTGGGACAAGGACAACTATACATGCATGTTGCATTTTTAGTTAAGAATTAGTAATTCCGGGCCGGAGCTATAGCCCAGCAGGTAGGATGTTTGCCTTGCATGCAGCCGGTCTACCCGGCATCCCATATGGTCCCCCGAGCACTGCCAGGAGTAATTCCTGAGTGCAGAGCCAGGAGAAACCCCTGAGCATTGCCGGATGTGACCCCAAAAAAAAGCAAAAAAAAAAAAAAAAAGAATGAGTAATCCCTTTTGCATACCTATATATCCCACATTCAAGTAGGTCAAAGGGGCTCGTGGAAGTGATAGTGTTTCTCAGGCGTGAGGCTGGGCTCAGTGCTCCTATCTCCCCAACCAGAGTGTGACACCAGAGTCATGTCCATTCTAGAGCTTTCTGTGGCACAATAAACGTGCTATATCTCTTAGTACCGTAGCCAAGCCCAGTGAACTCGGAAAACTGCACTTCGCCATCAGTCCCCATAGCCTCAAGGAAAATGAAATGAAGGTAAAATAATAAACAATAAAATAAACTGAAATAATAAAACATGCCACTCATGAAAAAATGAACAGAAATAAATGACAGATCAGATAAGAGAAGCTGCCTTAGTGAGGTGAAATTGATCTATCTATAATCATGCAATTTGGCAATGTCTTTTCAAAACTAAAATGCTAACGTAGCTTTCATAAGCCAAGAACACTTTGGGGATGGAGGCTTATAGAACAGAAGCATCTCCAGACATGTAGGCTTGAGCCCTAACATCACATCTTCTCTGAACGCCAATACAGTAACTCCTGAACACTGGCCAATATGGCACTTCAACAGAAAAGTAAAGGAAAAACAAAAGAAAAACAGTCTTTTTAAGAGTGAAAAAGACTAGAACTGTGACTTAGTGGTATAGCATATGCCTGACATATGTGAGATGTTGATTCAATCCTGGCACTACAAGCAAATTAAATACTTTTAGGTTTATCCTGTTTTCCTCTGTGTGTGTGATATGCCTTTAAATTTGTAAGCAAAATTTACTTTTCATCTCATTATCAGTGAGAACAGAAGACTGAAAATGAACTAAATATCCATCAACAAGGGCATTATAGAAAAATGATGTGAAGTTAATATAATAGAATACATTCTGCATATAATGGAACTAAGGTATGTCCACCTTGTGTAAAGGATACAATAAGCAGTTTTTTCTGTATTTAAAATAGAAATGCAAAACATTTTTTGGAAAGAAATAACAAACTCACTTCCATTTAGGAAAAATGCTTTTGTTCATTGAGTACATCTTTATATTTCTTTTTTAATGTTTATTCTGTATTTATCTTTTGCTATTTAAAAGCTTCTTAACAGCTATCAAAATAAACTAGGACACAATTTATAAACAGAGAGTGAGGTTCTCACTATGACCACTAAGAAAAGGAAATGAGCTAGTTTGTTATGGAGATGTTGGGTTATTATTTAAGCTCCAGGATTAGCAAAAATCTCTATTCACAACTGCATGGTAATTTGTAATTGTGCTGTCATCAATTTGATTAGGATTAACTTTATATCATAGATCTTCTGAGTCACTTCCAAAAGTGTGATGATCATTAAAAGATGAATGTTGAAGATTTACTATATTTTCATTTGGAAAAACACAGTATACACATACTTATTCCTAACATCAAGAATTTGGCAATATTTGTCTATGTGTGTTCTTAGGATTCTGTTCAAAGGCAACTTATACAATGAATCAAGCTGCAAGTACAAGTTAAAATATCATCTTTACACTTAGTCTGTAATGAAAATTAGTTATAGCTTCTTACTGCCAAGTTCATGTTAACTATTCAATAATTCCATCTAGAGTGAACCGTACATCTGAATTGTTCTAGTATTAGGTATTTTTATGCTAACTCTCTTACCCAAACCCCTTCAATGGGTGTTGTATTCATTTCTACTGGAGTTTGACTCCATTAACTCTTGTTTTGGTTTCCATAGACTAAGTTTCACTCTTAAACTATGGACTTTTATAGAGTTACCGACTATCATCAAGGCAGTATCCTAGAAAATAGAGCGAGCACACTGAAAATAAACTTTCTGTGTGTTTCCTATTTTGGGGCCATCCCTGGTGCTGCTCAGGGTTTTCTCCTGTTTCTGTGCTAAGGAATCACTCCTGGTGGGCTCACAGGAACATATGTGGTACCGGGATAAAACTCAGGTTGGCTGCGTGCAAGACAAATGCTCTACAGGCTGTACTAGCACCCTGCTTTACCTATTTCACTTTCTCTCCACTCTGGCAACCACTGATCAATTTCCAGTCTCTATAGTTTTGCCTTATTCCCTTATGTCATATAAATTGAATCATATTGTATATAGTCTTTACAAAATCATTTCTTCAGTTAACACTGCATTTAAGATCCATCGTTGTCCTTCTATGGCATTTTTTATCACTGAATCATATACATTTACATACATTCTGTTGCATGAGTGTAAATGTGGTGAAGTATGAGTAGATTCCTTCTGAAACACATCTTGTTTCTTCTGTGTGTTTGTTTATGTGTATGCATGTGTGTGGATATTATAATGCTACTACAAATAGTTTTCAAGTGTACTCCATGATTTACTGATTTTTTTTATTTTATTTTTTTTTGCTGTTTCATGTCATATCTGGCTATATTCATGGTTACTCTTGGCTCTGCACTTATGAATTACTTCTTGCAGTGCTTGGGGAGCATGTGGGATGCCAGGGTAAGAACTGGGGTCAATGGAAATGACCTATCTGTTGTACTATCACACTGGTCCCAGCTTTTTCATTGTTTTTTAAATTCTTAAGAAACTTTAGCTTTGGGGCCAGAGCAGTAGTTCAGTGGGTAGTTTGCCTTGCAAGCTATCAGCCTGGTTCTATCCCCAGCATCCCACATGGTATCTAGAGCAGTTCCAGGATGAATTTCTCAGTGCATTTCCAGGAGTAACCCCTGAATATCGCTGGGTGTGAATGAGAAGGGGAGGAGCAGAAAAACTTTAGCTTGAAGAACATTTATGGTAGTTCATTCTATTTTACTTTATAGTACAAGCAAAGTATATAAAAGTACTACTTAAATGGTACTTTGTCTTGGTACAGATGCGTTGTAGTTCAAAATTCTGCCTTCATGAGTGTCTCCCATAATCTAATATTTTAATCCTATCCCTCATTTGGTTTCATATGGTCGGTAATTACCTATTTTACTGTCACTTTTATGTCAATGGACTCAGGTAGCTTCAATGAAATAGAAAGACTCTAATTTCTCTATTAGATTTCCCAGCAGAACTGTTTCAATGATCTACTAAGCTCTAAATAAATTACACCTTTTCAATTGATTTCCAACATAACAAGAGTCAACGAAGGCTATCAGTTATGTCTAACATGCTGTTGTTTTATTATCAAGTACTATATGTCAGTCAGTAGACACACTGTCTCCACAAAGAGGCCTTTGGTAGGCTCACTAAAACAACTATAAATGTTGATGGAATCTTACAAAACGGGATAATTTTCTAAGTGGCTAGACAGACAGTATTTAGATATGAACATTCTTGACCTATATCTTACCTGGTCTGTGAAGATTTTAGCTTTAGCTGCCAGAATGGCTGAGACAGAAGCAAAAGAGGAAGGAGATATCAAAAGGAGCAGAGAGAGAAAGAGAGCAAGAGAGAGAGAGTACTGTAAAATAAAGGAACATAAAAAATGTTCCCAAACTGCAGTATGGGCAACGGCAGAATGGAGTATTTAGTTTCATTTTTTTCTCTAAGTTCTATTTTTATTATACCACTATGAGACATGCAATTATAAAGATGTTCATATTTAGGTTTCAGTCATACAGTGTTCCAGCACCCATCCCTCCACCAGTGCCTATTTCCCACCACCAATGGCACCTGATTCCCTCCACCCTCCCCTAGCCTACCTCTATGGCAGAAACTGTGCCTCTGTTTTCTATCTATTCTGTCTCTGTCTCATCTCTATCTCTGTCTCTGATTCTGTCTCTGTCTCTCTATTTCTCTCTCCCTAATCTTACATTATGGTTTGCAATACATATATTTAGAAATTATCATGTATAGCATCGCCTATATAAGAGGCTCTGTGGTAGTTGATGTAATTAACAGTGAATAACGCCTTCATATTTTGTCTTTTACAAATTTGTATTTAGGAGCATTGTAAGTTTTAATATGTATTTGGTATATGACCAAATAATTTTAATGTATTCATCTTTATTTATAGAAAGATAATATTTTTTCTTCCTGAGATAACTCTTCTTTGCCTCCACAAAATACTCCAAAAACTAAAGTTCTGAGCTGAGTTTTCCGAGCACTTTAAGTCATTGTTCAACTTCCTGCTTCATATTGTCCTTTATGACAGTCTTTGGATTCCTTAATTATTGCATTTTGTCTTTCTCTGTAGCTCAGATAATAAAGCCATAGTCTAGCTCTCCATTCTCCAGACAGAAGGGGAAAAAAATGAAATCTCCCTGCATTATTTTGTGACACTGCTACATCACCATTTCCCTGTGTCTTTGGCATTAAGTTGTCGGCAGAGCTGCAATTTCTTCTGTCTGCTCCTTGGAACTCTTAGCAACATGTCACCTGTTCCAGTAGATTTTTATATTCAGGGCACAAATCAGAACTCAGGAAGAATTCTTTACTGATTTCTTCCAGTCATTAATCATTGCCTATTGCTTCACTATTAGGGGAAACAGTCCAGTCCACACATGTGCATTCAATTAAAGGTTGATTGTTTCAGTTTATAGATTATCTAGCTACTGTGTTTTTTTTGTTGTTGTTTTTTTTCCCTCTACATTTCTTCAGATCTTTATTTCCTAACCCAATTCTTCATGGATTTTTATAGCAGACAAGAGCAAGGGAAATGGGGAAAAATTGAAAATTTATTGCCACAATAATTATGCCTAAAATTTTACTGGGAAGCCTAGTCACTTAAAATAATTCTTACCATGCTGTGGGTCTCTGGATGTGACTGGGAAAGTGTATCTTTCTTGTGGTCTTTGTCTGTGGCTCACACCATGGAATGGAAAATTATCTAAAAAGTTATTTTCTAGACTCTAGAAGAAGTCATGAAATCAGTCCCATGGCACACAGCACTTAAAAACCCTCCATGTGTTTTGTCATTTGCTAGATCAAGCAGTCAAACAGAAAGCCTGACAAGGGTCTAGCTTCAAAGGAAATATAGGAAACAAAAAATTCTGTCTATTCCAATTCAAATGACTGGCCCTAGATTTTTTTTTCAACTTCACCTCTGAAAGAACATTTTTATATTTATTTTTCTATTTGAATTTTTGGTAGCAATACAATAAAAATCCTCAGGTATAAGTTGACATAAACTTTAGTTCAAACTTGTTAAAAAGTTGTGTGTGTGTGTGTGTGTGAGAGAGAGAGAGAGAGAGAGAGAGATTATTTGTATCAAAGCACATATTGCTTTATTGAAATTGTTATGGATTTTTTGGAGGATGAGATTTTAACATTACACAGAAAATTTTTATGCATAAAAAGTTGATATATTTTGCCACCTCAGAGGATGCAATTATCAATATGACAGTGCTAAATCAATGAATAAATGTAGAGATCACATGCATTATTGTATCACTTGTCTTCCCATTGATCATTGATTTGCTCGAGCAGGCACCAGTAACAATTCCATATGTCCTGTCTCCTGCTAGTGTAGCCCAAGGGCACTGCTTGCTCCAGGAACATAAAGAACCTTAAACCATTCCATCAGGTCATAGGAATGAGGTATATATTTGTTACTGGTAATTGACATATCAAACACGACACAGGTAGCTTGCCAGGCTCTGCCATGTGAGGTGAAATACTCTTGTAGTCTCCTATATTGATGAACCACATGGCGGCAAAGCGGCATGCAAGCCAGCCTGTGATCAGCTCCTCTTCTGGGTGGAGCTCTGAAGAGAGGGGAGTCGGATGTGGAAAATGGTGGCCCTCATGGTTTGGGGGTTCCTCTGGCTTCTTGTGAGTCTCTGCTGGGGTGGCAGGCCAGGGCTAGAACCTTCCTTCCCTCCTGGGCACCTCGTGATCAGCTGGGCACAGGGAGAGCTGGTAGCAGCTCTGCCCCATGTATGTGAGCCTCTGGATCAGCATACCTGGGCTGGGCTTAAAAAGATTGCTACAGTGTAGGTCTCGATGAGCTGGGCTGTGATCAGCTCTTCTATTGGGTGGAACTCTGATGAGAGGAGAGTCTGGATGTGGAAAATGGAGGCCCTCATAGTGTGAGGGGTTCTCTAGCTTCTTCCGAGACTGCTGGGGTGGCAGGTCAGGGTTAGAGATAAAATGTAAAGATAAAAACAGTATTCTTAGTGGTTAATACATGAATAGTTGTCTTATATTTTGGGTAATGCATAACCATATATCTAAACTCATATGTATGCATACACATATATAGTGTATATATATCACTTGATCACTTGAATCCCGTTATTCATGGATTTGCTCGAGGGGCGCCAGTAACATTTCCATTGGACTCTATCACGTGCCAATGTAGCCCAATGGCATCTGGTTGATTCAGGAATATGAAGAGCCTCAAACTGTTCCTTCAGGGTCTTTACAAGGAAGTCTGACCATCTTGTAGGTAGGCGGCCATGTGATCTTTTGACATCCCTTTGGGATCCAGTCGGTAATGGCTCTAGTCCAGCGGTTGTCTCCAAATCCTATTACATGTTCAGCCCATCTGATTTTCGATGTCTTGGCAAATGAGACAGCGTCCTAATTTACTTCCAAATTACTATATATATATATATATATTACATATGTATTACATATAGTACTCTTAAGTAATTCAAGCTATAGTTTATGCCAATTTATATCCAGATTTTGACTATCAAAGATATCACTTGTATCACTTCACTTGTCTTCCCGTTTTCATTGATTTGCACTAGTGGGGAACAGTAACATCTCCATTCATTCTGTCTCATGCTAGTATAGCCCAAGGGCAACTGCTTGCTCCAGGAATATGGAGAGCCTCAAACCATTCTTTCAGGTCTTGGGATTGAGGTCTATAATTGTTCCTACTTTTTTGCATATCAAATTATATGATATTTGATTTGATATTGATATCAAAAATATAAATACAATAATTCTTGCACACATCTTATTCAAATGTGTGTATATATACATGTATATAAATAAATTTATATATTTTATATAACCAACAGTAGAATTCCTGAAATAAAGAATATATGATATGCCAGATACCAGTAACAATTATAGACCTCATTCCCATGACCTGATGGAATGGTTTTGAGGCGCTTTATGTTCCTGGAGCAAGCAGGTGCCCTTGGGCTTTACTTGCATGAGACAGGTCATATGGAGATGTTACTGGTGCCCACTCGAGCAAATCGATGATGAATGGGAAGACAGTGATACAGTGATATAGCTAATAAAATATTTTTCTCTTATTGAATCATTATTTCTATATATATATCTTTCTCTGATGCCCACTCGAGCAAACTGATGATGAATGGGAAGACAATGATACAGTGATACCTTTCTCTATATATACCTTTCTCTGAATTTACTGATTCTTTTTTTTTTTAATTTTTTATTCTTTATTATACCACCGTGAGACATACATTTACAAAGGTGCCATTGGTTCTTGGTAATACAGTATTCCAGCACCCATCCCTCCACCAGTACCCCATTTCCCACCAATGTACTCCACCCCTCCCACTCACCCCAGGCTGCCTTAATAGCAGGTAGCCCTGCTTCCTCTCTTTCTCTCTATCTCTGCATCTCTCTCCTTCTTTTACACATTGTGGCTAGCCCTGCAGATATTTATTTATTTATTTATTTATTCCACCTTTTTCCTTTTTTTTTTTTAATTGAAGGATGCTCATGTGGAGTCCTGGCTCCCAGGGTTCCAAGATGCACCCTCCACCCAAACCCATCTCCCATCACCAACATCCTGTCTCCCTCCCCCTCCCGAATCCCAATCACCCGGCGGGCTCTATATGTCATCTCCTTCCTCTGTATATTTCCCTCTCAGCAAACCCTCCTGCTGTTCGCGGAATGCGTGTACCAAAAAACATCATTGTTTCACCACCCTAGTGGCCTGCATGAATTTACTGATTCTTTAGCTGTGCTTCTGTTGTTTTTAGGCCTCTTTAGTCTCTTAAGCATCTGTTTATTTTTCCTTTTTTTTAAATTTTTTGTGGTCACACCTGGGAATGCTCAGGGGTTACTCCTGAGTCTGTACTCAGAACTTGCTCCTGACAGTGCTCAGGGGACCATATGTGATGCCCGGGATCGAACCCAGGTCAGCCACAAGCAAGGCAAATGCCTACCTGCTGTGCTATCGCTCAGGTCCCCTTAAGTATCTGTTACTATTAGGTTTTTGTACCCTTTGATTTAAGTAGAACTTGTATTCTATCATGCACTCTGGTTTTCTCAAATTATGGCTTACATTTTAAATGCCAAAGATTAGATATGTAAATATTTTTAAATAGCTTGACAACTGTGAATCATCACGTTTTTCTAGATGAAATTGACATATACTTACTAGGAATTGGACCCTAGGCTTGAGTCATTATATGTTATTTGAATACAATGAAGATTTTAGATGGTCTTAAAGCTAGTTTTCATATATTTTTAAAGCTGGTTTATTCTTATTGTTTTCAAGTGTAGGGGGCTTTATCTGGGGTTCTAACTGAAACTGTGGTCTTCCAGATCCTCTCTTCTACAGGAAAGAACCCACTTCCCCTAGTCTGATGAGGCTGTTGAAACGAACCCTGCTCTCGTTTGCAACTGATGCTTTGAAATTATCCAGAGGCACAGTGCAAATGCAGTACAAAATGTTAGCCTTGTTTCTCAAGGATTCCCTGCTCCACCTGAAAATCAGTTCCAGAATTCCTTACTTTCTGACTTTTTGAAAAAAGTGAACATTTTTTCAATATTATTTTTAATTTGTTTTTTTTTTCCACAAAGGGCTCAAGTGGCGAAGCACATGCCTGCATGTGTGAGGCATTAGGTTTCAGTTCCTGTCTTCACATGGTCTGTCCTTTGCTTCAGCACTGCTAGGTGGAGCCTGATGTACTCTGAACACTCCAGTAACACAGCTCCCTAAAAGTAAAAAAGAACACGTATTTTATAAAAAATTGTTTGAGAAGGAGGGTTAGTTAGAATCACCTAGTCCTCCAGGGCCAAAAATCTACCTTTATTTACAAAATAATACTTTTTTAGTTTCCATCACACCCTCCCCCTGAAACACACACACACACACACACACACACACACACACACAGAAGGCTATGAAAGTAATAGAGTCAGTTGGACTTAATAAGGAACAAACAAATTCGGTGAATTATGTTGTGGTTAGTCTGGGAAATAATGTTCTATATTTTTCAATCTTGTTAACCATTTAAAGTGATACAATTTTACTCATCACTTAAAATTTGTCTTTGAAAAGAACCTATGACCTTAATCACATTATTTTCCCATTAGACTCAAAGTTTATATTTTACTTTAGATCTTAAATCCATATTAATAAATATATGTACACAAACACACACGCATATACTGGATAATACTATGTATCCTACAAGAATTAAGGCAATGAGTCAACAATTCTTTTTTTTGTATAAATCTGGTACATAGGGGGAAAATTATATATCTTATCTCACAGTTCCTTTTGACTAATCTATAGAGTGTAACTATTTTTTTGGCATGAATTATTTTAACTTTTAGATTTTGGGGAACATAAAAATATTCTCCCTTGCTTCTAGGTAAAGAGTGTTTAGTTCATGGCTCATTCAGCCCTGTTGGTATGTTTCCACATTTTATCCTTCTCATCAAAGAATATGAAACAGCACATACTATATGCTCCATTAGTATGGAAATAGCATCATCTCTCTCTCTCACTCTCTCTCTCTCACACATTCTCTCTCTCTTACTTTCTCTCCAACCTCCCTCCTCTCTCTTCAAATGCAGTCATATTACTTTAGAATTTTTTGGACTGACACTAATTTGAGATGTTTAAGGTCTCCCCCTGCTCCCCAAGGGGAAATATTTTCCAAAATTCCAGTGCTTTGATCTACAGTGAAAAAGCTATCTGCTCCATAGGTCAGAGCACTTACTGTTCAGTTATGTGTTCTCATTAACAGGTTAAGTTGGTACTTAGAGTCTCTGTCCTCAGAAAACTTGCCCATCTTAGGCATTGTCTTTCTTCCTCAATGTATGTAAGACTTTGGTTGGCATTTGGCTATCACTGAATATACCTTCATGTAAACAAATGATTGGATGAAAAGAAAATGAATTGCAGAAGGCTAGGCAACCCTAGAATAGAACAAAAGTAACCCCAGATATTTCAAAAGGCTTCACTTTTATCACTTGTCTTGTCTTCCCATTGTTCATCGATCTGCTCGAGCAGGCACCAGTAACACCTCCATTCGTTGGGAATGAGGTCCATTATTGTTACTGTTTTTGGCATATCGAATACACCATACATAGCTTGCCAATCTCTGCTGTGGCTCTGGGTTCAGCTGGCACAGACAGAGAGACAGAAACAATCAAAAGGAAATAAATAGGAGTTTATTGGGATGCTCTTCTAGGTGGGATGCGGTGAGGTAGGGGTAGAGTCATACCCTAGGAGAGAATGAGAGAGATTCTTAAACTGTCTTGGATGAGAAAAGGGAACCAAGACTAGTGGAACTGGTGTGCTTGTTCTGGCTCCTATTATCTGTATGTGCATTGATGTGGAGAAACAGAGAATGTAGCCTAGTTGCTTCCTGGTGCAAGGTGGGCCACGAGTCCTGTCTTCCATTCTGGGGGGCAAGGTGATTCTTTTTCTTTTTTTGTTTGTTTGTTTTTTTTAAAGTATTTTATTATACCACCGTGAGATATACAAATAAAAAGATATACAATTAAAAAGTTCATGTTTGGGTTTTGGTCATACAGTGTTTCAGCACCCGTCCCTCCACCAGTGCCCATCTCCCACCACCAACATCCCTGGTTCCCTCCCCCTCCCCAGCCCTGCTCCATGGCAGGTTCTTTCCCCTTTCTCTCTCTTTCTCTTTTCCTTCCCTTCCAGACTATGGATTACAGAACATACATTAAAAGGTTGTCATGTGTATCCTTTTGCCTCTATTTAATGCTCAGTTCTAGGTTGGCATTAGTACCCTCGACTATTATTAGCACCCTGTTCCATTTTCTGTCTTACCTAACCTCTGACTCCCACACGTTTGTGATAATTTCCACCTTTGACAAGACCTCCTGATATATGTTTCACTTGACCTTGGATATTGGTATCATAATATGTACCTATATATTTATGCCATGCAGATAAATGCAGTCATTCTGTATCTGTCTCTCTCCTTCTGGCTAATTTCGCTCAACATAATCTTCTCCATGTCCATCCATTTATAGGCAAATTTTATAACTTCATTTTTCCTAACAGCTGCATAGTATTCCATTGTGTAGATGTACCAAAGCTTCTTTATCCAGTCATCGATTTTCGGGCACTCTGGTTGCTTCCAGATTCTGGCTATTGTGAATAATGCTGCTATGAACATAAAAGTAGGGATGGTGTTGATTCTTATTTCAGGAATGTTGCTATCTCATCAACTGATCTCCATTTGATCCCGATTGCCATTTTGTCTGCTCGAACCTTACAGATTATTATTTTGATTTGTGATGCCATTGAAAAATACACATAGAAACAATTGACTAATTGTATACAAACACTATTTGTATACAATTGACTAATTGTATACAAACGTTATTTTAAAATAACGTTTATGAATTTAAATCACAGTGTTCATAGTCTATCTTGTACTGTCATTCTTACAGGGAAAATTGTTTTCAGTGTCACCAAGACTGTTTTCCTTTCAAAGTTAGTTTGCCAAAATGAGAAAGAAGAAAAAAATCCATAAACCAACAATAAATATTACCTTCTTAAATAGTTCCCATGCAAAACAATGAACTTTTCACCTAAGGAAAAATTGCATCAGCTAACAAACCTCAAGACAACTCATCCCAACATTGAACATATTAACTTGAATGCATTTTCTATAGATATCTCACTTTTGTGACCACTGGCTGTTAATGAAGAGATTGGCTTAAATGCCATTACAGTTGCTTCCTGAAGTTTTTTTTTCTTAAGTATATTATGTTTTTAGTGATAGTTAACCGTCAACTCCATGCCACATATTGACATAAATTTCAAGTAGCTGCATTAACATGGATATGTAGCACATGATTTTGAATGTATCTTTAGTTTTATGCAGGAACACAACATTGAGACACAGTCTAGAGGTTCATTAGTCTTTCCACCAGGTAACCTATTGCAGTCAAAATCAATGGCCAGCAGTTATGTAAAAGATCACATGCTAAAGTTGGAACTTTCCATACTATATAGGAACCCACAGAGAGAAATCAATTTTTTTCTCTTTGTAATACCCATCATCAAGAATACTTAGATTATAATTGGAATGCATAGCTTGGGAAGGAGATAAAGAAGAAAATGAGAGCAAGGAGATGGTTCAAGCTGTAGAGTAGGTGACATGTATTTGAAAGGTTCTAAATTTTATGACTGCTCCCACACGCTCCCACTTGCATCCCTGTCCACCCACCCCCAACATTTTTAAGCCACTGACACTAAGCATCAAAGCCTCTTCCCTGCACCCTTGGGCCAAGTAATCTTCTTAATGTTCTAAGCCCTATAGGTACCCTGAGTTAAATCTTCAAAAAAATTGAAGGAAGGAAAGGTATGAGATAATGAAACTCTATTGTAAGGACTTTAAAACAAAATCATTTTTCACTTAGTCATTTTTCTCACATATGTGTATGAGCTTTTACTTCTTGTCATATACACCGTTGGGTCCTGGAAATATAGAAATGAAAAGGCTGTTGTTGCCTATCAGGATTGTCAGACTCACTGTAGGAAAAATTGCCCACACAATGACAACCTACAAGACTGGTTTATTTTACAAGTGCTCTTTTATCTCTATTTATGACCATATTGACTTAGAGACAAAACATAGAGGATGATTTATTTGATATGATTCTTTAGTCCTGAGAATCCTGTCTGCCTAACGATATAAAGAGTATATAGTTTGGTGGTAAAATATTAAAAAAGTAAATATATGTGCAATGCTGAAGTATAATTTGTACAATGGGGACAAGAAGTTAGGGCATGTAGATCAGTTAATAAATTAGGTGTTTTTTGTTTGTTTGTTTTTTTTTGTTTTTGCTTGATTTTGCTTTCATTTGGGGGTCTACACCCAGATCCTGACTCTGTGAATGAAAGTTATTCCTGGTGGTATTCAGTTGATTATATGTGCCAAGGGCAGAACCAAACCTTCTGCAAAGCATGTGCTCCAGAATGCTGAACTCTCTCTCTCCAGTCCTTGATAACTTTGAAAAGAAAAAAAAACATGACGTTTTGTCATGTGTTTTTAGCAATATTAGCATCATGTTTGTCATATTAAACACTATGCCATCCTTTTACACAATGGATTAAAAAATGTGCCACTTAATTTGCTAGACATCTTACAGAGTAAAACACTGTGTACTCATTAAGGATAACTGTTTTCCAGAATCCACCTCTTCTCAGCCCCCTAGTGTACTTTGCTCAGTAAGACACCTTGGTTGAATTTTGGAGGGGAGATAGGAATAATGTGTTTCTTACTTTACCTTTGTCTTCAGATGTTAATTCTGACAGAGGCTGCCTTGATTATCTGGGCCCTGATCTCACTGGTACCTCTTTCTATGACTGTCTTATAAACCAAAATATTAGCTACAGTGTCAATGCAGGAATGGTAATGGCAGATATCCGTGTTGGTTCATGGTTCTCAAGTTCTTCAATATTTTCAAGAATGAAAGTATTTACCAATAAAAGGTGGTCAAAATCAGAGTTAGAAAGCAGATATTTTTATTAGAAAATAGAAAATAAAGGAAAAGGAATTCTCCATGTGGAGAGGAACTTAGTATAGGACTACGTTAAATCACTTGTATCACTTGTATCATCACTTGTCCTCCCGTTGATTCGCGATTTGCTGGAGCGGGCACCAGTAACATCTCCATACATCCTGTCACATGCTAGTAGAGCCCAAAGGGCATCTGCTTGCTCCAGGAAAATAAAGAACCTCAAAACATTCCATCAGGTCATAGGAATGAGGTCTAAATTGAGGTCTAGTTAAATATGACTCAGTTTGGGGATGGGGTTTAGGAAAATTGGGATTTTGTAGAAAACTGAGTAACAAGAACATTTTCTGTTACAGAAAATTCAGGGAAGTTTAAGATAAGGGGGGTTGATTTTTTTAAAAATGGAAGCTGAACTCTGCATTCCTTAAGAATTGATAAGAATGTTACAGAGAATGCAAGGATCATGCCGAGTAACCTGGCCATTTGCCTCAGGTATTGCCTATTATCTTAGTTTCCTGGTGAGCCTAAGCTCTGGGGTAGAATTTTTATAATTTTGGACAATTGTTAACTTTCCAGTTATCAGAATGAGCCCAGGAATTCACAGGAAAGTTAAAAGTGTAGGATAGGCAATCAAAATGGCACTGCTCACGGCAACTGGCAAAGGAAACTGAGGCTTCTTTCTCATTATTAGCTAAGGTATACCTGCTCCTTTTATTAAGACGTTCTAATACAGGAATGCTATTATCATCCTTCCATTGATATACATAGGTTTCCTCATGTTCAGTGTTGAGCCTTTTGGTTCTTTCATTTTCAGTAGATACTGTGAACAGTATCTATTGAGATATAATGTATATGATTCAAGTATGGATATATAATTGAAGGAACTGGAATGATTTTTGTTTCTATACCTAGGCTACTTATATAGTTCTACGTCAGAGCCAACAAGAGCAGTGAGGTGGGTAATTGAAAGTCACTTCTACAATAAACCGTCTCTATTATTATCAATTTTCCAGTAGGGCTATATAATATAGAGTCCATTTGGCAATTTAAACTGCTAAAAATAACTTTAAAATGCGGATTTTTAGTTAATGAGGAAGATGCAGGCTTCTTGGAAAATATATGGATGAGAATAAAATAAAGTTAGAAAGTAGAATGCATAGATTTGGTCTAGTAATGAAAACTTTAGTAAAGCTATCATGAGATGTGCATGCATTTCTTATGCAAAAATGAGTAAAAGCATTGCTATCTAATCCGCAAAAAGCAGTATCAATCAGAGAAAATCATTCCTTATAGGGAAATATGTTCATGACAAATAATTTACTCTTCCTGCCTAAATAATTTATTTTAGGAGTTTTATTTTTATTTTGTTAATCTGCTTAAAAAAGGAACTTTCTAGTTGCATTTGGTATAAAAGGTTTTATTTCATTGTCATTTCTGAAATACAACTTTCCTGAATACAGAATTCTAAATTAACATGTTTTTCTCCTTTCAACACTATAGCCCACACTCCATTTTCTCCTGGTTTACATAACGTCTGAGTATCCCACCTGCATGGCAGAGCCTGGCAAGCTACCCGTGTCGTATTTGATATGCCAAATACCAGTAACAATTATAAACCTCATTCCCATGACCTGATAGAATGGTTTGAGGCACTTTATGTTCCTGGAGCGAGCAGTTGCCCTTGGCTATCTCTCATGTGACAGGACACATTGAGATGTTACTGGTGCCCGCTCCAGCAAATCGATGATATACGGGAAGATAGAGATACAGTGATACTTAATGCCCAAAAAAGGACGTCTGCTATATTTCTTCTATTATATAAGTGCAATTATTTTCTTTTCTATGCAAGGTTTTCTTGTTGGCATCTATTAGTTTGAATATATCTCAGCTCATGTAAACATATGTACATGTTCACTAGTGTTACCTCTTCCTCTAAGATAGTTTGACATTTCCTACTTTTATTTGTTTTTTTTTTTTTTTTTGCTTTTTTGGGTCACACCCGGCAATGCTCAGGGGTTTCTCCTGGCTCTGCACTCAGGAATTACTCCCTGGTGGTGCTCGGGGGACCATATGGGATGCCGGGATCGAACCCTGGCCTTCATGGGCGGCGCGCTGCAAGGCAAACTCCCTACCCGCTGGGCTATCGCTCTGGCCCCTTTTATTTGTTTTTTTGAAACAATGTTATTGATTTTTAATACTTTGAAATTCAACATTCACATCAGTTCATCTGATCATTTCCAACACCTCTTTATTTTATTATTATGTTTATTCATTTGCTTATACATCTTATTAGGTAAAGTATATGACCTGTCTTCAAACTCACTAATTGGTTGACCTGGGCTGTCATAAAACAGTACCATTAACTGGATGACTTAAAAAGGGAATTTATTTCTAACATTTATGGATGTGGGAACATTCAAGCATGTAAGTCTAAAGGGTTTGGATAAGAGTACTCTTCCTTTCAAAACTTTGTCTTCTCAGTGTATCTTCAGTGAAAAGAGAGTTGGGTTCTGGTCTCTTTATTATTCTGATAAGGCCATTAATCTCTTCCTGAGAATTCCAAACTCATGACCACACCTATACTATAGACTTCATGTCCTAACAGCATTGTGTTGAAAGTTTGGACTTTTTTATCTGTTAATTTGGATTTTTTTTTCTTTTTTGGGTGATACCCAGCAATACTCAGGTGTTATTCCTGGCTCTGCACTCAAGAATTACTCCTGGTGGTGCTCAGGGAACCATATGGGATGCCAGGAAATAGAACCTGGGTCAGCTGGGTGCAAGGCAAATGCCCTACCCGCAGGACTATCTCTCCAATCTGCGGAGTGATGGGGTTGGGAAAAAAGCAAGGGCAAGCCTCCTTGCCTTATCTGTAAATTTGGGGGCGAGCACATGCAATCTAAAACGTGTGCTCCTGGTGCCTCCAAATTCATGTCCTTACAGGGAAAATGAATTTAGTTCCATCCCAATATACCCTCCCCCAATATTTAGCAAGTGAAATATCAGTTCTGAAGTCTAAGAGAAGTCAAAATATTATCGAAGGCAGATATAATGCAGACAAATATATTAATTACTCTTCTCCATCAAAGGAGCCTACAAAATCAAAATGATTCCCTTCCAGTATAAAACACAACAGGTATAGAATAGCTTTCTCATGCTAAATGGAAAAAAATTGAATGGAGAAGAGGTAATAGCTTCAAAACCCTAGCAAAAGCATATTTCTCCAGAAATAGTCTTAAGAATTCTTTGATTAGATGCTCTGCCTTGAAAACCTGATGAGGATTTTTTCATCAGATTTCAAAGGCAGGACATTTTGAAGCTCTCTGCCCAGCAGGAGTTGTGACCCCAGAGGCTATGGTAGCACCCTCAGGCATTAGAGGCTATCATCTGGAACCTGGGTGATGACCTCCTTTGAATCTGGTGAAGGAGCTTCAAGATCTTTGAGTCTTCTCCTTCATGATCATTCTCTTTTGTCCTAAAAATTAGCATACCTTTGAGGCCAAATAGCTCTACACTGTGTTTCTGTTTAATCTAAGCTATGTGACAACTTTGTTTCCTTTTTTTTTTTTTTTGATTTACAGACTACTGCTTCTCATTGTATCCTCACATATGGCTGACAGAGCTCTTTATCTTGGGTGATTTAGGAATTTTAAATCCATTTTGGGTTTCTACTTTTTGTATTACATCTTCACCAAATTACCTCCCATAGGTCCTACTATGAATATTATGATTTTTAATCATGTTCTACTGTAGATTTAGGAAAAGCAAACATTTTGTTCATAACAAAATGGTCACTGAATCTTTCATTCTGTTAATGAGTTAATGAGCCTTAGTTTCATTAATGAGACTTAGGAGAAGTTGCAGGAGAAAGGCGCCCCTGCTAATGAGCTTTTGGAAAGAAAATTTAAGAAGAAATGTCCCGCCCTGAAGTAGCCCAAAGGCATGTAGACCAAATCCCTTTGAGATGAAAACAGGAGCTCTTTGGAGATGGTAAAACTGCAGCCTCACCCAGATGCAGAAGAAACTAAGGACCCACCTTAGGTGGACACTCAGAAGATAAGACTTTAAAGGTCAAGATAAGTGTATGAAAAGACCATCAACATTGCTGGGCTTTTCCTGTGACAAAGCTACACTGTGACTTTTCTGTTTGCCAAGAATTCCAGGGGAAGATAGAGGAATTGTGTGTAATTTCCAGCCTAGAGCCATTCAAAGGAGACTTGCTTGCTTTTTTCCCAACCCCATTGTTCTCTCTTAAGCACAGATTTCTCTTTTGTCTCTTCCTTTTTTTTTTCTTTCTGGAGAAGCCTGTTCTCATGAACATTTATTCCTCTCCCCTCATCTTTCCCTAAATTTCATAAGACTGTTTTGCTTTACTATTTTTCCTTCTAAGGTTTCTTTCTGCAAGGGAAGACAATGGATCTGGAATGCATGTGCCTTGTCTAGGACTGACTTTCCTTTCCTGCACAGTGGAATTCATTGCTTCATCCTACTCCTTGAAAAATGAGACAGCAGGGATCATCCCCATGCCATTCACAAATGGACTTTTAGGCACAGCTTGTTGGCTGCCTAGTGGGCTAGCAGGATGTAAACATCTGTGCTCTATAGGAACTTTGGTACCAACTTTCAACCCAAGCCAGGCATTTCCCTGGGTGTCTGAGATGGGTCAAGCAGAGAGTTGGAGCATGCTTTTACTGAAGGCTATATTTCTTGCTCCCCATTTTATCTAGCCATAAGCAACAGAGGAGGCATTCTTTTCATCTGCTAATGTATCTGATATAGGCAAACAAGGGAGTCCCCACAAGGCAATGAATTCATGCCCTAAGCCTGTCCAAAGTTACCTTTTGAAACCAGGAACCAAGACTTGGTGAGACCCATTAACCAACAACAAATCCTGAGGGCACTGGATCAACCTTTCTCTGCCAAGCCCTTAATCCAGCTGCATTCCAGGACAGAAGATCCAGCAGGAATAGAGGTCAAGAAAAGGAGATTTTCAAAGAAGACCACTCCCAAATCCAGACTCGCAGACATAGGGCAGAGCTGCTACTGGCTCTCCCCTGGGACCAGCCACTCACAAGTCGCCCGGGAGGGATGGTGGGTTCTAGCCCTGGCCCACCACCCCAGCAGAGCCTCGCAACAAGCCAGACGACCCCCCCCCACACCATGAGCGCCTCCATTTTCCACATCCAGACTTCTCTCTCGTCAGACCTCCACCCAGCAGACCAGCCTATCAGCACCCAGCTCATCGAGTTCCACCCTGCAGCAGTCTTTCTTAAATCCGGCTCAGGTATGCCAGTCCAGTGACTCGCAGACATGGGGCAGAGCTGCTACTGGCTCTCCCCTGTGACCAGCCGCTCATGAGGCGCCCGGGAGGGGATGGTGGATTCTAGCCCTGGCCCACCACCCCAGCAGAGCCTCGCAACAAGCCAGACGACCCCCCACTCCATGAGTGCCTCCATTTCCACATCTGGACTTCTCTCTCGTCAGACCTCCACCCAGCAGACCAGCCTATCAGCGCCTGGCTCGCGCGGCCTCAAGCGGCCGCGCGGTTCGGTCAATAAATGCTGGACTTAGAGTTGCTTACAAGAGTATGCTACCTGCACGGCAGAGCCTGGCAAGCTACCTGTGTTGTATTTGATATATATGCCAAATACCAGTAACAATTATAGACCTCATTCCGGAATGGATTGAGGCTCTTTATGTTCCTGGAGCAAGCAGATGCCTTGGGCTCTACTAGCATGACACAGGACATATGGAGATGTTACTGGGGCCAGCTCGAGCAAATCGATGATGAACGGGAAGACAGTGACAGACAGTGACCACTCCCAAAGTCTACTCCCTTGGCAACAGCCCTAGCGACCTAGGTTGGAAGCCCCATATGGGGTAGCTTGGGGAGAAATCTATAAAAAATTTCTCCTTTGGTCAGGACGGTGTGCACATGCTGCCTGAGCCCACGTGGCCAAGCACATATGGTGCCCGAGAATGTGTGTCGCCCGCATCTCCCCTCTTGAGATGTGTACTACTCACTTTCCCTTCTCCCTCCCTTTCCTAAACCTCCTTAATAAAACCTGTTTTACTTCACTGCTCATCCACTCCTGAAAATTCTTTTTCTGCGAGGAAGACAGGAACCCTGAGGAAACCCTGGGTAATGCCTAGGACTGATTTTTCCTTTCCTACAAAGAGTAATTCATTGCTCCAGCCTGAGTCCGTGGCTCCCTGAGAATCTCGAGTGGTGGGGATCAACTCCCATGCCTAGAGATCAAGTGGACATCAGGTGTGGCTTGACGGCCACCTCGTGGGGCTGGTGGGGCTCAGGCCCACGCCATGCAGAGGCTCATCACAGACTTTATCAGTCCTAAGCCTGCCCAGCAGGTCCCAGGTGGCAGAGGTGGCTGGCGAGAAAGCAGCCATCTCTTTCCCCTTCCAGCCTCATATAAGCCACCCATGAAGCCCACCTGTATCATTCTGTTTTCATTTAATTCCAGCATTTGTTTGTGTATTTGTTTGGTTTGTGATGGGGGTTGGGCCACATGTGGTAGTGCTCAGGTCTTCCTATAGCTCTGTGTGCCAGGTCATTCCCACTGCCCTCAGTAGACTCTACTGGGTGCCGTACCAACCCATAGAAGCTGGGTTGGTGAGTTGCAAAGGCAAGTTCCCTATTGGCTCAGGTCTTCTCTACTTCCTTATTGTATCTTCATATGGTAAAGGAATGGAAGAAATAGCTTCTTTCTAAAAGAGCATTAATTCCATTCATGAAGGGTCCACCCTGATCATCTCATCACCTTCCAAAGGCCCTACACACAGATATCTACACTTTGAGCATAAGAATTTATTTAAAAATTGGGCATGTAATAACACTCAGTCTTCAGTCATATGTGGAGATACAATCTCATCTGTGATTTGAAAATGTCAGTTCTAAAAATGCTGACTTGGGCTGGTTCAATAGTACAGTGTGGGGGGGCATTTGCCTTGCATGAGGCCAATCTGAGTTTGATCTCCAGCATCCCATATGGTTCCCTGAGCACCACCAGAAATGATTTCTGAGTGCAGAGCCAAGAGTAGCCTCTGAGGATTACCTGCTGTAACCCCAAAGAACTAAAGGATAGATAGATAGATAGATAGATAGATAGATAGATAGATAGATAGATAGATGATAGATAGATAGATAGATAGATAGATAGATAGATAGATAGATAGATAGATAGATAGATAGATAGATAGATAGATAGATAGATAGATAGATAGATAGATAGATAGATAGATAGATAGATAGATAGATAGATAGATAGATAGATAGATAGATAGATAGATAGACAGATAGAAAGTGTTGCTTATAATGTTGATAACACATCTGGTATCTACTAGCATGTCTTCAAATAGTCTGGTCTTCATAAAGAATATATCATTCATTTTTATCTTGGACAATTAGAAAATAAAAGACTATTGTCAGACTTGTAAGAAACTTAATAGACAAAAGTTTTTTTAATTAGTCTTTTTAAATTCTAACATAGCTATTCAGAGTCTACATATTTTTATGATTCTGTTTTTTCTGGTGATGAAAGACCTGTTTTTTAGATTTCTACTTCTTATTCAATCACTTTAGTCTTTCTTTTGTGGATTGAGAGATGCAAAAAAGTAAGTCATTACCCAACTTTTTAATTACAATCTTCTAATAATTTCACACAGAAATAATATTTTCTGAACCCAATCTCTTCTCATTATGTACAGATGTACACCTGCTTTATGGGAGGGCAAAGATATCTTTCCACATATCAGTAGTTAGGGTCAATGGAGTCCCTGTCTTTTGTTAATATTTAGAAGGAATTAATTGTAATAATTATAGAGCACAAAATGAGTAATATTTTAAATTATGGTAAAAAAGCTATATAGTCCTACTATATATGCTCATCTATTTCACATTAGCAATAAAGTGACATCATATTTATAAAAGGGAATAAAAAGGAATAAATGGAAATCATATTTATTAAACTTGTACAATATATAAGTTGCTGTGAAACATGATAAATATCGTATTTATAGTTATCCTTGTTTAATAAAAAGGATCTGGTGGTAAAAAAGTTTAGTCTATTTTTTTATGATATAATAAGAAGTGAATTCAACTGTTACATTCTACATTTCACACTTTCTTGTCTGAATATCCTCTCCTATTTATTAGATGTGTTCAAACATATTTTTAAGAGATAAATGAGTGAATTACAGTGTAACCAGAGTTTGGGCCACAAAAGATGGTTCCTGAAATTTTAGGTAATACACTTTCTAAGTCTTTCATCTTGTCAAACCAGTTATTTAATATACGTTTTCTTAATAACTGAGACTATGGCTAATCTATGACCTACATATGAGTACAAAACTTAATCGGAGTTTGAAGAAAAAGACAGACAATTCCTGAAAGAAATGTTATACACATTCAGGTTGAAACCACAACTCATTCTATTGTGAAAGAGAGGTAGGTAGGTTATTAGGCCAATTAAGCAATCAAACATGCCTAAATGATTCCCAGAAATTGTGTCTTATTATATGACAGCTGGCAGAGCAGAAACCAGCTTTCCCTGTTGAACCCCCTGCATTCCATGGACCACGAGAGCAACTTCCGACCCAAGACCACCATCCTGATGGAGCCTCAGAGGAACCCAGAGAAACTCCCACACCTTGCTGGCAGCGGTCATCACAATCCACACTCCTCAGATGGTAAAATCTCCACCCAGTAGATTAATACAGTTTCCAGCCCTGCTTGTCAGAAACCCAGCCTACAAGGACACACCCCTGCAGAGACCCGACCTTCAGAGGGAAGAGTATTTCAAGCCCAGGAATTCTTGAGCCTAAGACACAGGTACACTCAGCAGAGCAGAAACCAGCTTTCCCCATTCTTGCGATTTACCTCCAAATTACCGTAAATATTCTACCCTCTGAGAGAGCCCTACAAAGTAATGCGAATATAGTGCCCGCATGGCAGAACCTGGCAAGCTGTCCGATGCGTGTTCGATATGCCAAATCCAGTAACAGAAATGTTTATTTTCCTGACCCGAAAAGAGCCCTTAATATGGCAGCAGTAAGAAAGGCAAACAAGCAGTGCCTAATAAAATTTCATGGCCATCCTAGGCTGCCAAAACGAAGAAGGACTAAAATGACTGTCTGTACTTTCAATGCACGTTCGCTGGCATCTGAAGCATATATTGAGGATCTGATGGTGCAAGCGCAAAAAAGATCAAGATACGACATTGTCGGGGCGCTCCGCCCGGGGTCCCCGACAGTGCCGGGAAGCGAGTTCCCTTCTACCTCCGGGGCCGGCGAGGAATGGATGAACACTCAGGAATCCGATGAGGTTTTAAAAAGCTTTACTTATCACAGGTTCAGGCATACAAATCAGCAAAAGGAAAAACCCGATGCTTAGGATGCCAGGCTAGAACCCCAGCCACGTGTAGGCCAAGATGGCGACCACCACGTGTAAAGCTTCCAAGGGGAATAAATGCTCACAAGGCGAGATCCCACCGGGAAGAAAAGCCCGGGAGAGCTGGAACCGGCAAGTTTATACCCCCAGCAACTCAGACCTTCCTCCCATTGTTATGGAAAGCAGGGAGGGTCCAATGCCCTCAGGTAGTCCCTCCCTGCATCTTACCTAGGGCCTTTACTGTGCTAATGTTTTGAGCCGGAATGCCTTTGAAATGTAGAGAAGGGGGTTTCTGAGATGGCATGTCACTGTACCAAAGATCAACACCAATGTCAGTTAAATATTTCTCCAAGCCTTCACAAGTCTCCTCTACTTCATTGTAGTTTTATATTTTATCAGGGGAGCCATGCTTGTTTGTTTGGAAGCAAACAGCATTTCTCTCTGGTCTAATTACTTAGGTGTCCTTACGTGGCCAGGCTAATATGCTGGTAAGATCTAGCTAGTCCCACGATGATTGTGATAGCATGGGAGAATATTTATACCACTAGTACAGCATACATGGTCGGATGAACTGCCACATTTAGACTACCCCCTTATCTAAGGAGTGATTTGCGGGAGGCAATCCAGAGCAGATGCAGCGGCCCTTAGGAGTCCTGCAACACGGCATCATTGGTCTGACTGAGACGAGGAGGCTTCAGTTGCATCATGCTGTATTTGACACCGGAGAAGTATTGTTCCTTGGAACATGCAACAAAAAGAGAGCGTCGGTGGCATTGGTGTCCTTGTCAACACGAACATGGCCATCAACATTGATTCATTTGAATGCCTAACAAACTGAATAGGATGATTACACTTGAAGAGAGATGTGGCCCACTGCCAGCAATTTATATCTTCATTGTCTACGCACCAACATCCACATACAAAGAAGATGAACTTGAGAAATTCTACATGGAATTGGAGGAGTTCTATATAAAAGATCACACCTCCTACAAGATCATAGTAGGTGATTTTAATGCCAAGATAGGACCGAGAAGATCGGCTGAAGAACTCCACATCGGGACCCATGGCCTAGAATGGAACAAAGAGGGTGAGAGACTATCTGAGTTCATCATGTCCACCAAGACCATTCATGGGAACTCACAGTTCCAGAAAGCTGAAGCGAAACATTGGACATGGGAATCTCCTGGCGGACAGTTCCACAATGAAATTGACCACATCATCTTCAATTGGCGGTTTTGTCTGACCGATGTAGCGGTCGTCCCCAAATTCCAAACAGGATCGGACCACCATCTCCTTCGTTCAAAATTCTACCTCCCACAATGGGGAGAAAAGGCTGCAAAGTTTAAGAAGAGAACTCCCAGAACGACCACCAACTGGGAACTCTTTGGCACCATGCAGCAACATGGGAAGATACCATCATTGGCGACATCGATGAAGAATACAACCAACTGGTTCAGCACCTCCATGATTGTGTGAAGAATGCCGAGAGAGAGAAAGACACAAAAGGAAGCCTTTCTTCAGAAACTCTAGAGCTCATTCGCCAACGTGGCAAGGCGCGAGCCTCAGGAGACGAAATGCTAACATCCAAGCTTGCTAAACGGTGCAGAGAAGTGATAAAAGAAGACCTCTAAGACAGAAGAGCAGAAATACTGGAAGATGCAGCAGAAGCCAGGAAAAGCATTCGCACCGCCCGCCTGTCCTTCGCCAACTATAAGACCAAGATGACTGCCCTCTGATGCCCTGATGGATCTATCACATCTTCCAGAAAGCTAATGGAGAAGATTATCCATGACTTCTACTCAAATCTCTTTGATATCTACATCCACCTGCCCACATACCAAATTCCACAGGATGGATACGTCATTCCCAAGGTTCTCCCTTCTGAAATCCATCATGCCATCTCATCAGTAAAGAAGGTATCAGCACCAGGCCCAGAAAAAGTCAGACCCGAACACCTGAAGAATCTGCCGTCAGTACTCATCAATACACTACCTCGGCTCTTCACACACTACCGGTCCGAATGCAAGGTGCCCTCCCAATGAAAACCAGCAGGACAGTTCTACTGTTAAAGAAGGGAGACATTCACGACATCGGCAACTATCGCCCCATCTGCCTGTTGTCTGTCATCTACAAGCTGTTTACACGAGTCATCCTGAACAGGATTAGCAGAACACTAGATGAAGGACAACCATGCGAGCAAGCAGGCTTCTGTAAAGGATTCAGCACAATCAACCATAACCAGACAGTAACCAAGCTCATTGAGGTTTGTAGGGAGTACAAGATGCCACTCTGTCTCACGTTCATTGATTTACAGAAAGCCTTTGATTATGTGGAGACTGAAGTAGTCATCGAAGCCCTAGCCAAACAGGGTGTTCAAACCCAATACATCGAGATCTTTTGTGAGCTGTATTACGGATTCACCACCAGGATCTCACCATTCTACAAAGAAGTGATCATTGATGTCAAAAGAGGGGTTTGACAGGGTGATAGCATTTCACCAAAACTCTTCAGTGCCACCCTGGAGAACATCATGCAACAATTAGAATGGGAAGGAATGGGAGTGAAGATAGATGGTCGGCAACTACACCACCTCCGCTTCGCTCATGACATTGTTCTAATAAC
This sequence comes from Cryptotis parvus, assembly GCA_021461705.1. Lineage (NCBI taxonomy): Eukaryota > Metazoa > Chordata > Mammalia > Eulipotyphla > Soricidae > Cryptotis > Cryptotis parvus. Next base: position 40,847 of record JAJIBD010004782.1, on the reverse strand, counting down.
ACCAGACATTAGCCAAGTGACACAAATGCTGGCTGACTTTGACCGAGAATGTGGAAAGATAGGTCTACAGCTGAATCTAAAGAAAACTATGTTCATGAAGAATGAACTGGTTCCAGAGGCCCCATTCACTCTCAATCGAACAAACATCTCTGAATGCAGCAGTTATGTGTACCTAGGTCGAGAAATCAACATGATGAGCGACCTAAAACCTGAGCTGCACAAGAGGAAGAGAGCAGCATGGAATGCCTTCAAAGGCATTGAAGAAATAGCTAAAAGGACAAAGAACCTCCGGCTCCGGGCACATCTCTTTGACTCCACTGTTCTCCCTGAATTAACATACGCCTCAGAGACCTGGGCCCTATGAAAGCAGTATGAGAATGCTATTCAGGTCTCCCAGAGAGGAATCGGAAGAGCTATGCTTGGAATATCATGCCTCACTTAAGTGAGAGAAGGAATCGGGAGCTCTGACCTCTGTCGCTATTCCAGAATCAGGGACGCTGTCTCGTTTGCCAAGACATCGAAAATCAGATGGGCTGGACATGTAATGCGATTTGGAGACAACCGCTGGACTAGAGCCATTACCGACTGGATCCCACGGGATGTCAAAAGTCACGTGGCCGCCCACCTACAAGATGGTCAGACTTCCTTGTCAAGACCCTGAAGGAATGGTTTGAGGCTCTTCATATTCCTGAATCAACCAGATGCCATTGGGCTACATTGGCACGTGATAGGGTCTGATGGAAATGTTACTGGCGCCCCGCTTGAGCAAATTGATGAATAATGGGATTCAAGTGATCAAGTGATATGACAGCCATTTTTATGGCAATGGGAAAACAGTTTTAGAATTAAATGAAGAAATGATAGTCCAAAGTTAGAGAAAATTAATTGGAATCTGGAATTTAGGGAAATGGAGCCATAATGTAAACCAAAAAAAAAAATTAACAAAATTTAGTTACTTAACTTCTCTTCCAGGTGTTCTACTAACCTAAGGAAGTGATAGTTTGGGTGTCTAAAAGGAAACAACCAAAGTGAAAAAACTTGTATGTATACAAAGAAGGAAAAGCTAAACCAAGAATTTGGTGTAAAAGAATAATATTAGATGTTGAAGTTCCTGTACTAGGATACATTTCAGTATACATTGTGATACTAAAATGCAGGGTCAAAACATAGATTCAAAAACAAAATATATACCATTGAATCTTCTATTTGCTATACTAGGTAAGTCAAATAATATACTATGTTCATCTTGTGTTTTTCTTAATAATCATAGATATCATATGAAGTATAATTTTACTCTATTTCAAAAACAGTATTGGGATACTTTTTGGGGTCATATTCAACAGTGCTCAGGGATTAGTCCTGTTTACTTGTAGAAGTATTACTATAATTTTTAAAAATTACCAGAGATCTCAGTTAATAATTGGCAAAAACATGATTCTCCAGCCCAGCTTGTCAGAAACCCAGCCTACAAGGACCCGCCCTGCAGAGACCCGCCCTTCAGAGGAGAGTATTTCAAACCCAGGAATGCTTGAGCCTAAGACACAGGTACACCCGGCAGAGAAGGAACCAGCTTTCCCCGTTGAACCCCCCCCTGCACTCCATGGACCACAAGAGCTGCGACTTACCTCCAAACTACCACAAATATTCTACCCACCCCTCTGAGAGAGCCCCACAAAGTAATGAGAATATAGTGCCACATGGCAGAGCCTGGCAAGCTGTCCGATGCGTGTTCGATATGCCAAATCCAGTAACAAAAATGTTTATTTTCCTGACCCGAAAGAGCCCTTAATACGGCAGCAGTAAGAAAGGCAAACAAGCAGTGCCTGATAAAATTTCAAGGCTGTCCTAGGCTGCCAAAGCGAAGAAGGACTAAAATGACTGTCTGTACTTTCAATGCACGTACACTGGCAACGGAAGCATATATTGAGGATCTGATGCTGCAAGCAAGACCAACTGGATCCCACGGGATGTCAAAAGATCACGTGGCCGCCCACCTACAAGATGGTCAGACTTCCTTGTTAAGACCCTGACAGAACGGTTTGAGGCTCTTCATATTCCTGAATCAACCAGATGCCATTGGGCTACATTGGCACGTGATAGGGTCCAATGGAAATGTTACTGGCGCCCGCTCGAGCAAATCGATGAATAACGGGATTCAAGTGATCAAGTGATCAAGTGATGTCAGGCTCCACATTTAAAATAGTTAAATAGCAATATATGTGCAACTTATTTGCCTACCAATAAAGAAACTGAAGCAATTAGCAGATATTTGTTTCATTTACGTTTGAGTGTGAACATCTGCACAGGAATCAGAGTCCTTAAAATATAAGAGACACAATTACAAAGTGGATTTTAAGAACTATTGAGAAAATCCATCTACAATTCTATTTTTGGGTTTACTTCTGTTGCTTTTTACTTTTAATATTTATATGCTATATTTTTATTAAACCATAAGTGGGTGTGAAAAAAATGAATCAGTCTCATACAAATAACTGAAATTTGATTGCTACATATCTATCCCATTCCAAACCCTGTAAAAGATACTTAATCCACTGAAAGCTAGGAAATGTTATCCCATTCTATAAATAAAGATAGTGAGAACCAAAGTCATTCTATAGATAAAGATAGTGAGAACCAAAGTGACTAGCCCTGGATCTCATGTCTAAGACTATTAAAGTAGGACAATCTGATTTCCAAGATTAAACTCTTTCCACAACAGGCTGCTCATTAGGTAACATGAAGACATGGACAGCAGGGAGCTATGTTGATGGTTGTTTCATTGTACTTCCCCCTGTTGCTAGTGTGACAGCCATTGGAAATTGTTTGTCGACTCCAGAGGAGTAGGAAAAGGCCATGACAAGGATAATTAGGACTTGTCTGATGAATGTTGATTCCGAATTCTGGGAACCTAGCAATTTCAACTATCTACCTTGGTTCTTTGAATATATTTATAAGAGTTTTATAGAAAGAAATGCAATATAAACAGGCAAAGGCCATGACAATAAAATAATTCAGTAAAATATCCTCACATCATCATCAAATGAATATGATGTTTCATAAGAATTTGGATGTAGATGGACTATGCACATTATTAGGCCAAATTAGTGCATACAGAAAATCAATGCAAGAATTTGGTTTAAAGTGAGTGTGTTAATTAGAATATATAAAATATTTCAATATGAGGAAATCTATCAGGCCTTAAGTAACAATGTGCAAGAGTGGTGGAGGTGTCAGAGATGACGAAATAGAACTAACCTCCATAGAGTCTTTTTTTGCCTTTACATGAAAGGTTTGGAAATATCTTTGTGTTAAGTATTCTCCTAGTAGGTGACCAGAGGTATGGAATAGCAGGGAGGACATTTGCCTTTAATACAGCTGACTCAGGTGCAATCATGGGCCTACCATACGGTCTCCAAGGCATTGCCAGGAACAATTCCTGAGTGTAAAGACAGGAGTAACCCTTGATCATTGCTGGGTGTGATTCCCACCCCCTTCCCCTATCAAAAAGGTCCATGTATACTCCTTATAGATAGAAACACATATAAACAGTATTTCCCTTGTCCCCTTGAATAACAAAATTCTGTAACCAATTCATCTGGTTCTTAGTCTATGTTCATTTTAGAATAATTATGATAATTATGCTAAATTTTAATTTAAATATAGTCAGGTTACAAGAAGAGAATGTACAGTTTAATTTAAACTAACTTTCCAGGTGGAAAAAATACTATATGTCATTGGGTTTAAGAACATATAGTAGGTTGATGGTTTTGATGAGTCCAATGGTAGCAGTCGAAACAACCCAGAATTAATGAAGGATCTGAGTCACTGAGACCATGATTTGAAAGTTCACAGTCCCCTGGAGTACAATGAGTTAATAAAGATACGTTATCTGACTTTTTTTTTTTTTTGCTTTCTTCTGCTAGCAGCTATTAGGAGCCTGTAAAATGGAGCCTGATGGACCTTGCCATAATATGCCATCATAATCCCCCATTTTTTTTTGCTCTTTTTTGGGGTCACACCTAGTGATCTTCAGGGGCTTAATCCTGGCTTTCTTCTCAGGAATTACTCTTTGCAGTGCTTGGGGGACCATATGGGATTGCCAGGGATCAAACCCTTGTCATCCATGTTCAAGGCAAATGCCCTACCTGCTGTGCTATCGCTCTTGCCCCAATAATCCAAATTATTGAAAAAATTTTTATAACCTAAATTCTTGTCTATGTTGATCACTTGATCACTTGAATCCCGTTACTCATCGATTTGCTCGAGCGGGCGCCAGTAACTCCCACACCTTGCTGGCAGCGATCTGTGTCACAATCCACACTCTGCAGCTGGTAAGATCTCCCCCAGCATATTAATCCACTCTCCAGCCGCACAGATTAATCCAGTCTCCAGCCCAGCTTGTCAGAAACCCAGCCTACAAGGGACCCGCCCTGCAGAGACCCGCCCTGCAGAGGAGAGTATTTCAAACCCAGGAATGCTTGAGCCTCAGACACAGGTACACCCAGCAGAGCAGAAACCAGCTTTTCAGCAGCGGCGCCAGCGGCCGCGATTTCCTCCAAACTACCACAAATATTCTACCCACCCCTCTGAGAGAGCCCCCACAAAGCAATGAGAATATAGTGCCCGCATGGCAGAGCCTGGCAAGCTGTCCGATGCGTGTTCGATATGCCAAACCCAGTAACAAAAAAAAAAAATGTCTATGTTATAAAGAAAAATATTTCCTAGTTTCTATAATAATTCATTGGCTGTCTTTCTTTTCAAAAACTCGGTAAAAAATTGTTTATTTGTTTACAGGTTAGTTAAACCTGTAGACTAAAGTTTCTTCTATCCATCCCTCCATCTTCACATCCATTTGAGAACTTGCTTTGCATTTCTTGCAGGGATTTCATTCTTAGAAAACCTGATGACAAATGACAAATAAATATTATCCACAAAGCTCTGAGCATCCATAAGCCTGAAACTACTGAAGAATTATATATTTACTAGACTGTGATGAACTAATACCTTTGTGATATTTGGAGTTATCTAAGTTTAGAGTACACAGAGAAAATTAAGCTTATGTTGATCAATTAGTATGTTTTCATTGATGTTTCATTTGATCAATAATATCAAACTTCAGCATGGCCTTTGGTGTTGGAAGGATTTGATCTCAACTGTGAAAACTCTCTGTTGGTGTTATTAGCAAAAATCATGAGTCAATAATCTTGAAATTTCTAAAATAGGGAAGTCATTAAATATGATTTACTCAGTGGAGAAATACTTACAAAGCTACGTAAGGGATAGGTAAGGGTTCCATATATTGGCAAACATGTAATTGTTTACTAAAATAAGCTTAATAGAAGGAGAAAAAAAGTCAGAAGTGTTAACATACTCCAAAAGAAAATCGAGACAGAACATCTAATATTGGGAACTGGTACAGGGAGTAACTGGCCACTGCCCACTACCGACAAAACTTAACAAAGGGAATGGCTGAGGGTGGGAGCAGAACTCTAACTTATAATATTTGTTTTAATTAAGGTTTTGTTTTCAAAAGTTCCATACATACTGCACAGAATTCCCACATAATCTTCAGCAAGTCTCCCCAAATATGTATAGGATAATGATGTTAATCACTATTAGCTCATCTCCAGATTATTGTTTTGGTTTCCATTGTTCCTCACTAATGTCCTTTCATTAGTTCAGTATCAAATTGCAAATATAACCTATTGCACTTAGTTTTCATTTGTTTTTCTTTCCCCACTGTTCCATGTGGAGTTTGACTGGTACTTCCTATTGACTGAAATCAGGTAGAGATGCAGTTTGTAATAATATATCCACCTACTCTATATAGTGATGAAAGATAAATCAAGATATACCTGGGAGAACATTATTTTAATTTTATTAGAAAATGTATTGACTTTTTTTTTTTATCTGCTATACTGTTGCCATATGATAGTCACACATGCATTACTTATCAACTGACCAACAACCTTAAATGTTAAGTATTCCTGTCCACAGTTCACAGAACAACGACTGGATAATTGTCAGGATTTAAGCCCAAGTATATTTGTCATTTTCCACTTGCTACACTGAAGTTCTGAAATAAACATAATCATTTCTTGACACTATGCAGCAATATTAAAAGTCTGAGGGCTCTGTTAAATGCATCACTACTTTATCACTGTAATTAAAATCAGAAAAGTCATTCAAATTCTTAATTAGATTATTGATCTACAAAATGGGAGAAATTTCCCATGATTTTAAAGTTCTCAATTCAATAAAGACAAACCTAGTTTCAATTTGGTTTGCTTTGTGACAGTACTGATGTAAGCCCAGAGTTGAATTTACCACCTCGCAAGTCATGTGCCACATTCAGGCTCAGAGTTATTTTCCGTGGCACACTTTTGGTGATACCAAATATATCTTCCTGTTCACCCTCCCCAAAGTAAATAACAGAATTGGGAAAGTGTTACAAGATTGTAAGTTTGACATCCTTGTGAACCCCAAAACCTGCGAGGCTTACATTGATGCTCTGTATTCAGATCGTCGACAGCCACACCAGAGCCCAGTAGAACAGTGATGACAGAGAAGAGTTTCAGATGTCAGCAGAGCTAAGTGGAAGAGACTTCGTTTGTGGCTAACCGCATATTGTATTTTTGCTGTTCTGTATCTATTTTTGTTAAATCCAATCAAGTTTCCATTCTTAGTGACCAAGCTTTGGACTTGTTAAGTTTGTTTCCAGCAAACCACAAAGCATTAAAATCAATTCATGCAGCCTGAGAGGCATGACATTTTCATGTACAGACTTCTCGGATGTTTAATTGGTCAAGGCAGTGACTCAGAATTTGATAATCACATGTCATACCTACCCCAAATCCATGCTTATTTGCATCAGAGAGAGAGGGATGGGGAGAGAGAGAGAGAAAGAGAGAGAGAGAGAGAGAGAGCTCTCTGGGAAGAACATAACAGGACAAATAGATGTATTCAACTCTCATCTCTCTCTGATAATTTCATACAAATTATCCAATATGTTGTACTCTGAGTGGCAAAAAATTAATCAAAGAATTAATTTTTAATACATATACATTAGTTCTATGCTCCCTTCACCCTTATGAAATCCCATTTCCCCCCCATATGTCTTCCTTTACTCCAAGCACCCCAGCCTTTCTCTGTGAAGGTCCCTTTATTCGTTGAAGTCAGTTATTATGTTATTTGTCTGCCAATGATTGATTTAGTAACATGCCTATGAAATCTCTACAGTGACAAAAAGATGCCAGAGGCACCTGATTTTATCTAGGACAATTATGATTTCTTTGGTTTGGATGTTCCATATCAGATGGTAGATCTAGATTTATTTTATTCTTTTCGAAAAAGTGAAGGTAGCTAGTCCATGATCAAGTCAATATTGAGTATGGCAGATAGGTGATTTTTGAAAAGACCGAATCTTGCATGATGCAGATGGTTTCATGATAAACAAGAACCAGGATAGGATAAGAGCTGGGTAACTATTAAAGTGAATGTTTTGAATAATTACATTTTGTTCTTTACAATTAAACTAATTCCAAACTTTAGGATTTGAACTTCTGTTTTGTGAATGATAAGATATGAAAGAATTGTGTGTGGTATCTGATGTATAGTGGGCTCTTAGTAAAAGCTTAAATCTCTCTCTTTCCCTATGGAATATCAGATAAGCCCAGGTTAGATCTCATTATTATTTTTACTGATTGACTAAACATCCTAGGGATTTATATTGCAGAGACATAAAGAGTGAAATATCTATTCCATTGGAGTTTTGTTTCTTTCTACTGGGAAAAGGGGAAACTCAGGTGTTCATGAGTGACTCTTTATTAAATGTAAGGCTTCAATATCAATATAGAGTTCAAAGATAATAAGAGAGAAAAGAAAACAAACCTCAAAGAATTGCAGAAGGAGGCAATCAAAACAAGAAAGAGTATGCTGGCCCAAGAAGAATGGCAATTCTGAGGCATTTTTATATGTAATTACCTGTTGCCTGCTTACAAACACCATTCCAAGACTGTCTCCATTTATTCCTACTTACAAATGTCAACACTGTAATTTTCACTTGTCCTCTTCTCTTCTTTTGTGAATGACCCTTTTTGCTTGGCTGTTGACTTCCATCTCCCTGTTGTTCCTCTAATGGCACTTTACAGAATATCTTGACAGAGATACCTGGTATGACTGGAAGGCTAGTTGATTCACTGTGATTTTCAGTCTCTTTCAGCAATTTGCTTCTCAGACTTCTGGTGACATGTTCAACCAAGGTCAATACTTATTACCTTGCTATGGGTAGAAGCACATAAAGTTCTGTTTATTTGCCTACTGTCATTGAAATTGGAATTGGATGTCTAACCCAGTGAATGAACCACAATTATAAACAAAGACCCCCTTGTTTGGGAGACTGCTTTGCTGATAATTTATTGCACTAACATTAAATACAGAATTTTCAACCGTGTTCAAAAGTCTTAATATAAATTGTAAAAAAGATAAGTTAGAACATTGCCCAAGCCAAAATATAATGGACATAATTTTCTTGTTTTCTAAGCAACAAATAGTGATATTATTTCTTTGGATGCTTTTCATATGATTATGTGAACAGTTTAATGGTTCTATTTTCCATTTTGAGAAATTAACTGATGAGACTCAGGATTAACAGAAATGTTCTGGGAAATGACATAAGCAATAATGTGAATCTGACAAGCATTTTATTCGCACCACTGAAATTTGCCCAATGTTTTCTGTTGGAGGAATTTTGAAGATTCTGACATAGATATCAGAAAATATAGCCTGGTGATATATTTTCAGTCTTTTGTAGCATTTAAATCTAGAAAAAATTTTCACATAGCAAAATTAACAGAGATTCACCCATGTTTGGGCTGGAGACATAGTGCAGAGTTTACTATGCTTTACTTGCATGCAGCTGACCCCAGTTCAATTCCTAGCGCTACATATGACCCCTTGAATACCTCTAGGAGTGTCTTAATCCTGAGTACTGAGCACTGAGAACCGCCAAATGCGACCTCACCAAATTATTTTACTTTATGATTGTATTCAGTTTCATGAATGACTTATCAATTTTTGTTTGTTTCCAGTTTGAGACAATTATTAATAAAATTATTACAAACATTTACGTGCATTTGCAAAAATTGACCTGTTTTATTTCATTTGGAGTAAATGAAGAAAACAAATTGTGTGTATTATATGGTGACTATTTAGGGATAATTTCATGTGCCAGCATAGCTGACCAAATACAGATATCTTTGTAAGGGTTTCTGGGGTGAAATTTTTCTGTAAATGGATTTTAGACACTGAGAAAAAGCAAAATGTTCTCTACAAAGTGGGTGGATCACATCTTAGCAGCTGAGTACCTACATAGATAAAAGAGTGTCCTCCCAGAGAAAGTGGAATTCTGTAGTGGAGCATTTTCAGACTTTTAACTGCAGCATTTCCTCTTTTCTCTGTGTTTGTCTACTGGTCCAACCTGAAGAGTTTGGACTTCCCAGCCTCTATAATAGAATAAGCAGATTTTTTAGAATCAATGCATTCATTTTCTATTGGTTCCATTTCTCAGAAGGACCCTAACTGATTCTGTGTAGTCATCAAGACCATTTTCTTCGAATCAGAAGACTAAATGAGATATAAGACTCATACATATTTCCACAGCATTAAGGATCTTAACACGCTGATGATGGGTTAATAGAAGACAAGCACAGAATACTTCAGGTTGAATTAATTCAGCCTTAGCACTGCAGTCCACTCATGGAGAAGTGTTCTGTTGATTAATTTCATTGAAAATGAAAGTGTCTGTTTCTCTCTTAAGGAAAATAGCAATGCAAACTGGCTAAAATGAAGGCCATTTCATTGGGAACTGAAAAGCCATTCCTTCTAAGTGGCCTAGGTGAGTAGCAGCAAGACTCACTTGGAGATATTTTTTATTTCCATAATGTCTGTACTGAGGAAGCTACAGGAGCACAGAAACTTCAGTAGGGCTGATTTATATAGAAATAGATCTGAAGGTAGTGGCGTGGATGGTAACATGTCTCAAAGTGTATGCCAACCTCAGCGGCTCTAGTGTCCTTGGAAGTCAGGTGCTTTAAGAGCTCCAACATTTTAAAATCTAAACAAAATTGTCGCTCTTTTGTTTTGTATGCTTGTTTTTTTTCCCTTTAGGGGAAACTTGGCCATTTCATAGAAAATACAGGAAAAAATTTCATTAATCTTTCTTAATCAAGACACAAGCACTCATTATTCTAATGTCTTCATGCTTTAAATAAACAGTTTCTCAATTGTGACATTTTTGACATTTTAGGTTAGAATTTATATTGTTTGGGGAAGTTAGCCTGTTCATTATAGAATGTTTAGTGCCTTCTTAATATCTTCTCTATCTTCATTAATTTATTTTAGTAACTGTTTAGCAACTATTCAGTTCAAGATCATATTTGTATCCAATTCTGGAAAGAAGGCAAAACCATTCATAGTTCTCAAACAATTCTTAAGTTCATTGTTCAGAAAGAAAGAAAAATTTAATATGTTTAATTTGATGCCTACCTTAAATTTTTTGGTGGCCTAAAAATGTTTATGCTTAAGTGAATATTCATGACTAGTTTTAGAGTTGAGTGTTGTGGATCTTATACATTGGTGTTAGAAAGATGATAGATATCACATATTTGGTAAAGGCAATTATTCATATCCTATTTCATATATTTCACAAACTACTTCTTGTTTAAATGATACAATTCATTTAAAAGTTTTTTCTTATACCAACTAGACACTAGTTCTTTTATTTTACTTATAATCTAATATTTATATTTTTGGAGATATTACTGATGTTATATATTAATATATGAAATAAATTGATAGTACTTTAGCCATTTTAATAGTGCCATTTAATCAGTATTTCAAGTTCCAATAAATAGTAACTGAATACACTGAAATGAATTATTTCCTCCTCACCCTATTCAGATAAACTATCTTACAAAATTTATGTTCCTGCCCAGAAGACTCTTATCATAGTCTCTATTGTTCAGTGTATTTTTTTAATTTTTTTATTTTTACAATTACAAAGATATACAATTAAAAAAGTTCATATTTGGGTTTTGGTCATACAGTGTAGCAGCACCCATCCCGCCACCAGTGCCCATCTCCCACCACCAACGTCCCCGGTTCCCTCCCCCCTCCCCCAGCCCTCCTCCATGGCAGGTTCTTTATTTCTTTCCATTTCTCTATCTTTCTCTTTTCCTTCCTCTCCAGACTATAGATTACAGAACATACATTAAAGGGTTGTCATGTGTATCCTTTTTGCCTCTATTTAATGCTCAGTTCTAGGTTGGCATTAGTACCCTCACAATTGTTAGCACACTATTCCATTTTCTGTCTTACCTAGCCTCTGACTCCCACACGTTTGTGATAATTTCCACCTTTGACAGGACCTCCTGATGTATGTTTCACTTGACCTTGGATATTGGTATCATAATATGTACCTATATATTTATGTTATGCAGATAAATGCAGTCATTCTGTAACTGTCTCTCTCCTTCTGGCTAATTTCGCTCAACATAATCTTCTCCATGTCCATCCATTTGTAGGCAAATTTTATAACTTCATTTTTCCTAACAGCTGCATAGTATTCCATTGTGTAGATGTACCAAAGCTTTTTATCCAGTCATCTATTTTCGGGCACTCTGGTTGCTTCCCAGATTCTGGCTATTGTGAATAATGCTGCTATGAACATAAAAGTAGGGATGGTGTTTCCGCTGCGTATTTTTGGTTTCCCAGAGTAGATTCCCAGGAGTGGTATGGCTGGGTCAAATGGGAGTTCAATTTCTAGTCTTTGGAGGAATGTCCATATTGTTTTCCAGAAAGGCTGTACCAGCCGGCATTCCCACCAACAATGGATGAGTGTCCCTTTTCCCCACACCCACGCCAGCACTTGTTGTTCTTGTTCTTTTGAATATGTGCCAGTCTCTGTGGTGTAAAAATGGTATCTCATTGTTGTTTTGATTTGCATCTCTCTGATGATTAGTGATGATGAGCATTTTTTTCATATGTTTTTTGGCCATTCGAATTTCTTCCTTGCTGAAGTTTCTGTTCATTTCTTCTCCCTATTTTTTGATGGGGTTGTTTGTTTTCTTCTTGTAAAGTTCTACCAGTGCCTGATATATCCTGGATATTAACCCCTTATCAGATGAGTATTGGGTGAATATTCTTTCCCATTCTGTGGACTGCTTTTTGTATCTTAGTCACTGTTTCTTTTGAGGTGCAGAAGCTTTTTAGTTTCCATGTAGTCCCATATATTTATCTTTTCTTCTAGTTGCTTTGTTAGAGATGTTTCATCTTTGAAGATGCCTTTAGTTTCAATGTCATGGAGGGTTTTTCCTATATTTTCTTCAATGTACTTTATGGATTCAAGTCTGATATTGAGATCTTTAATCCACTTTGATCTGATTTTTGTGCATGGTGTTAGACACAGGTCCAAATTCATTTTTTTACATGTCGCTGCCCAGTTTTCCCCAACACCACTTATTGAAGAGGCTTTCCCTTACTCCATTTTTAGACGCGTTGCACCTTTATTGACCAAACAATCCTGAAATTTGTATGGAACGATAAACCCCCCAAGGATAGCTAAAGCAATCCTCGGGAAAAAGAAGATGGGAGGCATCACCTTACCCAACTTCAAACTGTACTACAAGGCAGTAGTAATTAAAACAGCATGGTATTGGAATAAAAACAGACCCGTGGACCTATGGAATAGAATTGAGTATCCTGACACCAACCTCAAACACATGATCATTTAATCTTTGTTCAGTGTATTTTAAAAAACATGAAGGGTATGAGCTATAGAAAGGATGTACACTGGGAGTGCTTATCTAAGAAAGTTCCTAATAAAATTACTGTATTTATGTAGATGTGTTGGGTATTCAGAAGTGGATGCTGTACACCCGACAAATTACGTACACAAATAATTTATGACTTGATTTTGGAATTTGATTTCATGCACCTGGTAAATCATTTCCAAAGATGATTCAATTTGGTTCTAAGAATTCACCAGGAAAATTTCTGAAGCAGATGAAACTATCTTACACACTAGCATGTGACAGGTCATATGGAGATGCCCACAACAGGAAGAGAAGTGATACCATCCCTAAAGGAGGGATTTTAATATCCATTAATATCCCTCTATTAGAGGGAGGCGTACAGAGGCATCGTCATTTTTATCTTTTGCCAATTTTATTGTTCATGTGACTATTGGTTATTAATGCTTTGGAAGTGCAGTGCCTATTAAAGGTGGGGAGCTTGTTAGAACTTTATCTTAACAATGAAATTCCTTAGCCAGAGAGATATTACAGGAGTAAGGAGGACACTTTGCACACAGCCATCCCAGATTTGATCTCTTGGCACCACATATGATTTCTTGAATCACGAAGGGTGACACCTAAAGGGTGACACATGGCAGCTTGCATGTCATATCTCTGTGTGATGATGGTGGATTAGAGCAAACTAACTCTCAGCTAACACACAAGCAAGGATTGTCTAAGTAAGCCATGAGCACTGCTAGGCATGGGACCCACAAATCTAGCAGGTAAACAAAAAAAACAAAATATAGATTTCTTGGGTAGGAGAGAAGGTGCAATGGACTGAAGACAGGCTATATATGCAGAGGGCCCAGTTCTGATCTCAAGCACAGAATCAGTGGTCTCCCAGTCACTGTCACTGTCACTGTCTTCTCGCTCATCATCTATTTGCTCGAGCGGGCACCAGTAACATCTCCATATGTCTTGTCTCATGCTAGTAGAGCCCAAGGGCATCTGCTTGCTCAAGGAATATAAAGAGCCTCAAACCATTATATTAGGTCATGGTCTCCCAGTGCTATTCAGAAATGCACCAAGTGACGCTGGGTATGATCCCAACCCTCCAAATTATGATTTCTGTCTCTTGAGTATCCCTATTTTCTTTAAAAAAAGTACTTTAAAGCACAGGAAGTTAAATACTTACTCTGAGTTACTCTGAGTGTAGTTTACACAGACATTTAAATATGAATGTCAGTTTCTGAAACACAAAGCCTTCCAAATGCCTGGGTTCTCCAGGTACCCAAATGCAAACAGTCCGCAGAGAGGTTGTGAGGACAGGACCCTCTCAAGGAAAGCGTTCAACAAAACCTTTGTACAGAAGTGGGCCTTCAAGCACCACAGAAAGGTTTTAAATGGAGTTTGAAGTTGCCCAATTACAGCCTTTCAAATGAATCAAAGACAAGGTCTGGTAATCTTCCTAGGGGCATAGTCTGAGTGTCCTCCTCGGGAAGGAGAAGAGAACAAAGAGCAACGGTTTCACAATATGGATTATTAAATGGGAAATAGCACCGGTACATCACAAGCAGCAGGGTAAACAATCCTGCCCATCCCTGTCCGATTCAGTTGCTTTTTTTTCTTTGTATTTTTCCCACAAAAAAATAAATCTAGAAAATACACAAAGGGCTTTTACTTCAAAGGGAGTTGAAAGATTGTCCTTTGCCTCTTTGTTGCATTTGGCCTTTGTTCTGTGAACAATCAAAGAAGCGGAGATTTCTTTTTCTTTTTCTTGTGAGCATTAGACTTTCCTCGCAAAACAACTATTGAAATTGAAAGCTCTGAAAATGTCCAAGAACACTAATTTTTGTTTATGTGACTGTGATTATGGATACTAAGTGTCTGTTGCGATTGTTGGAAAATTTAGACAGTCTCTCCAACTGTCCCCCAAAACAATTTTAAAAACAATAAACAAATGGCAGCTTGCATGTCATATCTCTGTGTGATGACGGTGGATTAGAGCTAACTCACTCTCAGCTAACACACAAGCAGCGAAACTTAGGTAAAAAAATCTCTCTCTGAAAAGGGATACAAATCACAGCAGGGGCCAGAAGGACAGTACAGTGGGTAGGTTCTGGCCTTATACCAGTGAGGACAACCCTGTTTGAGCCCCAGCAACCTATATAGTCACAGAGTTCTGCCAGGAATAAGTCCTAAGCATGGCCAGTATGTATCGAAAACAAAACCAAACAAACAAAATTAAGCTTCAACAAATGTGTTTAGACCTTCTGAGCATATACCTGTCCCCATCCAGTGATGCATATTTATCTCCTAAGGAATTTCACCTGTAATTTAACCCAGAACACCAATAGCTAACATTGAATATTCATATTTAATAGCCATAAAAGAAAATTAATAGTCAACTTTATTTTAGTGCACATTATTCTCCTCATATATTGTCGTTATTCTTTAAATATATCTTTTTCTAATTATCTTATTTAATATATATTTTTAATTGTGACAAGTTTTAAGAAATTTTTTTCATCTTCATCCACAATGACATTTCAGGATCACAAACTTCACTCACTCATACAAAATCATGTCATGTATGAAGGTACGAGGGTTGGGATGTGGACTTAATTCCATCTTTAAGCTAGCAATTATTTTACTTTCCCAGGAAACAGCTCTGTTTTATATTCACAGAGCATATAATTTGTATGACAGTTCTGCCAGAGCTTAGGAGCTTTACTGGGAGATGGAAGTTTCCATATCTTGAATATCACCAAACATTGGAGAATACTGAAAGTCAAACATACATCTGTTTTAAGTACAATATGTAAATGGGGCCATACTACCTAATTTAGTGGAGTTCAAACATAAATCTTTCCTTTAATAGTAACTAGCCAAACACTTGAGAAAAAAGTTTTATAATTTGCTTGTCTGTGCTTGAATGATTCTTCTTTTATTTTCTACTATGGACACTCTAATGCATATGAAAGAGTTGGCCACCCAATGGGGTGACTGACTGGGAGCCTCAGAACACCACATCTATCATGGAAAACTCTGAGAGACCGGGTCCTATGCAAAAGCAAGGGCTTTATTAATAAGCTTAGTATACTTGGGCCCATAGCATGACCCCAAGCGGTCAGTGCCTAAGAGCCCTGAGCCCTTCCAGGGAGGATCTTTTAAGAGATAGTTCCCGCCACTACAGAAAAGCCCACACATAAACATCCAATAGATTTAAAATATTATATCAAGGTCCAGCGCAGGCAGCCAATCACTTTGTACCAAGTAACCATCTCCCACCAATCAGATCATTCTTAATACTTCTTTCTATATTTGGTGCAGCTAGATACACGCGTGGGGTCATGGGTCAGCAACGGCTATGCGACGTGCAGGAATGCAATCCAGGCAATTCAGGCCAGATAGTAGATTCTGGGCGGGGTCTCATAACCTCTAACAGGAATTTGTTCTAGGCCTTTTGTAGATAACAAAAAGGTTACTTCAAGATGAAAAGGACACTCAGGCCCTAAATTGGTAACTTTCCATGAGTAGGCCTGCCCTGTTTGGGAAAGGGGGTTTCTGCCTTCTTTCACATAATGCAATTAACCTAGAGTTTTAAGTGGTCAGTTTGGGGGATTTCAGCAAATCCATTACATGTTCCATTGTATTTTTACACTACACCCTCCATATTTATGCATCTAATTTTCAAATCAGAATGATAAACGGTTCACACAGTTCTGATGAGAATTAAGTGAGATGATACATGTAAAGCCTTTAGGTTGAAAAAAGCATGTTTTATTTCACAATGTATAAGATCAATATATCTGTATCATATAATTATGCAGTATGACATGTTAAGTAATATGTCCTATTGCAGTTTAAAAATCCTAATTTATATGCTCCTCGAATGTGTGGTATAGTAAAGATCCCAGAAAAAATAGATAATATAAATAATCAAATAAATTACACCAAATTTCAGATAGTCTAAAAAGGAAAAAGTTTTTGAGAACACAATTATCTCAAAATAATTATCTGAGCTATAATTACAAAATGATGGGGTCCAACACAGAGTCATTCCTTTCCCATCTGCTTAGAAAAAATACATGCAGGGTTTGCTTAGCCAACTTCAAAATCTATCTTAGTTACTCAAAATCAGGAGGATTTAGCTTAGAAGCTAAATTCTGACTCCCTAGAGGCAGACCTAGAAATGCCCACACTATCACTTTCTAAACTTCTCAACACAACAATATATGGGCCTAAAATGTAGCTTAGTGATAGTCACTTTTCCTACATGTAAAATTCTAATTCAGTTCCAAACAACAGCAGCGAACACTACTACAACCACAATAAAACAATTGCAGCAATACTGAAAGCATTATCCACATAACCCTTAGCACAACCCACCCCACCCATGGCTGTCCTGATTTAATCTGTCCTAATTGATAAAATCTGTTAAATATTAATGGGTGCAGTTAGAGAACTTTAAATTGTTTAATCTCTTTTTATATTTTATTGTACCACTGTGAGATATACAATTGCAAAGATGTTTATGTCCGCGTTTCGGTCATACATTGTTTCAGCACCCATCCCTCCACCAGTGCCCATTTCCCATCACCAATGTCCCCAATTCCCTCCCTTTGCCCTAGCCTGCCTCGATGGAGAGTTCTCCATCTCTTTTCTCTTTTTCTTTTTCTTTCTCTTTCTCTTTCTCTTTCTCTCTCTTTCTCTCTTCCTTCTCTTACACACTTGAGGATTGCGATATATACATTTTAGAGGTTATCATGTGTATCTTTTTGCCTGTATTCAATACTCAGTTCTAGGCTGGTATTATCACTTACAACAATTGTTAGCACACTGTTCCCTTCTCTGTCCCACCCAACCTCCGACTCCCAGACGCTTGTGGTAGATTCCACTTTGAAAAGACCTCCTGATTCATGAAAGAACTTTAATTTAGAGAGGTGATGTGACTTATTCACAGTTATCAAGAGTCATATTTGTTGTTTTGTTTTTAAATATCATCCCCGTCATTGCAGCAAGAGGAACCTCAATTCTAAATGAGATGTATATAAAAATACTTGAATTTTCTTTTGCCTATGCTTTTTTTTTAATTTGTGAAAAATTCCCTATTCATACTTCTGACCATAGGGTACTTCTCAAGGATCCTCCACCTACCAGTATCAGCCTGATAATGTGCTGGGGCTTAGTGGTGGAGTGTTGAGGGGCCACTGAAAACTGAACTTACAAAGCATGTACTCTAGCCCTGTAAGTTATATACCCAGTCTCCAAACTTAGTATTTGTTATAATTCAACTTTTGGGTTGGGTGTTAGGGGACAGTGGCACAGCCTCAGCAAAAAAAAAGCACCTTCAACCTTCTAAATTCTTCCAGATCTTCCAAACATTTGTTAGTTTAAATCTATTAGTGAATGTTTCCTATTAAAGTTGGGCATTAAGGTATTTGAGGACAGTCTTGAATGGATGTATTTAGAAATGGTACTTCCCTGCTCAGTGTCAGGTCAGAGATTTTAGTCCAAAGTCACTCTTGAATGAAATACATTAGCTAACAGCTAAAGAGTGAAATAAAAATTAACTCATTTCTCCTCCTGTTTCTAAGACTGAAACTTATTCTAGAATCAGTTTCATAGTTTCATTAGAAATTTTTTGCCAACAAAGATACATACTAAATATCACTTTTCAATGTCATTGTTACTGTGTTTTTAATGAAAATCTAATCAAATTACTTAACAATTTTCCAAATAACTCAGCTGAGGAAAATGAAATGCTTTGTTGAGTAGTTTACTTGATAGAATTATAGACAAATAAAGAATTATTCTTTATTTATCTTCACTGTGAGGGAGTACTCATCAGAACTCTACCCAACAGATGAGCCTATCACAGCCCGGATCATCGACAACCACCCTGCAGCAGTTTTTTTTTTCAATCCGGCCCAGGTATGCTGATCCAGAGACTCACAGAAATGGGACAGAACTGCTACTTGCTCTCCTTGTGCCCAGTCACTCAAGAGGCACCCTGGAGGGATGGCGGGATCTAGCCCTGGCCCCCACCCCAGCAGAGCCTCGCAACAAGCCAGATGACCTCCCCCACTCCATGAGGGCCGCCATCTTCCACATCCGGACTTCCCCTTGTCAGAACTCCACCCAGCAGACGAGCCTATCACAGCCCAGCTTTCGGGGGCGCTTGCAGCGGTGCAGTTCATCAATTAATGCTGTATTTAGAGGTGGCTACTAGAGTATGCCACCCTCACGGCAAGCTGGCAAGCTGCCATGTCATATTTGATATACCAAATACCAGTAACAATTATATTAGTTCATTCCCATGACCTAATATAATTGTGTGAGGCTCTTTATATTCCTGGACCAAGCAGATTCCCTTGGGCTATACTAGCATGAGACAGCACATATGGAGATATTACTGGTGCCCGCCGAGCAAATATATGATGAATGGGAAGATAGTGATAGTGATGAGGGAATAGAACTTTAGGTGCTAGGAAATGAAAATGTGTGGGACTTTATTACATGGGCTAGCTATTTTTCAGGCATATATTAGGGCCCAGATCTGTTGCCTGCATATCTATCTATCTATCTATCTATCTATCTATCTATCTATCTATCTATCTATCTATCTATCTATCTATCTATCTATCTATCTATCTATCTATCTATCTATCTATCTATCTATCTATCTATCTATCTATCTATCTATCTATCTATCTATCTATCTAGCTAGCTAGCTAGGTGTTTAGCTATCTATCATCTATCATCTGTCTGTCTGTCTGTCTATCTATCAATCATTTATCTATCTCTACATATTGCTATTCATCATATACATAATGAATACATATATATGTATAGAGATAAAGAGTTTATTCACTGTTACAACCGTGTAACACAGGTATTGGCATAAAACTGACAACTAAGAGACGAGTCTTCCCTATACAGTCAATACATTTAAATGAATATATATATATATATTTGTATTATCAAGATTATATATATGTAATTGTGATAAAATGTTGCCAATTAAGAAAAGAGTCAAGTATGTTGGTGTTGATCCATTAGAGAAGGATGCATACCCATTTTGAAACTCTTGAATTCCAGATTATTAACTGTCGGGCAGTGAGAGGCATGGTATCATATCTTTGCATGGGGAACTGCATGACACATCAGGGAACTTTAAAGGATAACAAAGTCTAAACTGAGTGTGAAATATATGGGGAGGTTATCTGACAACTAAATGTAGAAATGGAAGAGTGAAAAGCAAATATAATGATGAGGGAAGTTTCAAAGGGCAAGCTGTTCATTGTAAAAAAGGCTAACGGAAAGACTATTATTGAAGTCAAAACTAGAGTCAAAATTAGAATTACAAATCTGTTTGGGTTCATATAACTTGGTAGACATGTGAATTTTATCTTAAATGACAGAGAACCTGGTTCTTAGTAACCCTATTTTCTAAAGTTTTTATTTTATTTTAATTTTATTTTTGGGTCACACCCTGCTGTGCTCAGGGGTTACTCCTGGCTCTGCACTCAGGAATTACTCCTGGCAGTGCTCGGGGGACCATATGGGATGCCAGGGATCGAACCTGGGTCGGCACAGGCCGGCCGCATGCAAGGCAAACTCCCTAACCGCTGGCCTATCGCTCTGACCCTATTTTCTAAAGGTTTGATGAGGAATGTCTATAGTTACCTTGATCATGGAAAGGTCAGTGTAATATACCAGATGATAAATAAATGATATTTATCATTAAGAGTTTAAGAGTTATTAAGAGTTATTAATGCATTGATAACTCTGTGCATTAAGAGTTATTTAGCACATTAACGATTAACTGCAATAAAGTGCAAATATTTGCAATACTGACTCATTTCTGAGAGGGAAATAGTCTAGTAGACATGCTATTGAATTTGGTAATATGTAAAATAAAGGGATCGGAGGATAGTTGTGCTGGATATTCGTAGAAAAAGGAGATAAGAAGGCCTATAACATGGGGAATTATTAAAAGTAAGCTATGGTTGAGTTTTAATCAAATTTATATAGCCAAAAGATAGGAAGGGATAATAGGTGAGCTGGCACAGTTGGTTGGACTGTATGTATCTTAGCAAGGACTTTTACCACTTTTTAATTGATAACAAAAAATATATTTCATATGAGGGAAGAGACATCCAACTATTTAAGTATAAAAACAATGGAAGTTCAGAATTGAAAACTTGAAAGAACATTCATTCCCTCAAGCAACATGGAGAATAAGTAGGTTGTTAATTAACTATAAAAGGTCATTGAACATGCCGTTTTTATAGACAAGATGATAAATTATGTCTTATTTCAATAAAAATTTTCCCTCTTAACTATAACCCCAAATAATTCATTTTGAATTTAAAGTACAGTGAAAATGAGAGATAAAACATATGATTTAAGGGATGAGACACTTACCTAGCATATAGCTGGCCCTAGACCAATGCTGGGTGCTACTTGGTCCCCCAGGCACTACCAGGAGTTACTCTAAGCATAGAATAAGGAATAGTTCTTGAGAACCACTGATCCAACACCCCAACCCCCAAAAGTAAAAGAAGTTTGGGGAGGAATGTAGAAATATTGATTTATTTATGTTGAAGAATATTTTATTTCAAGACTGAAGATGGTGCTTTTGAATTCAGGGAATAAGGCTGAGATATGTAACTGGAATGTCTATATAATATTCTTTATCAACAAAATTACATTAAGTTGCTAGGATTTATATAATAACAGTGCTATTAAGTTCTTATGTCCTGATCCCTGAATGCATGACCACTGGGAAACAGTATTATTTTTCTTATTTGTTACTGAGAAAGTACTTGCAATGGAATTGTAGTCATATTTGTAGTTTGGATTTAAGACAGAAGGTGGGTTACCATTTTCATAAATCTAGAGAGAAAGTTGACCTCAATTTTCTGTAACACTTGTGGTAACTGCATAGCAAGTATTCATAGACTAGACCAGTGTTTCTCAATTGAGAGCCAAAAGAACTCATTGGTCCCCAGGACATTCCAAGAGGCCACAGGTGAAAATAGGGGGAGCATGGAATGAGACTAGGAGGCAAGCTGATAGGATGGAGCCAAAGAACGAAAACAAGGTGAAGGGGGCCACAGTCAGAGAATGATCTACAGATATGGGCTAATAATAGCTGAATTTTATAGCAGAATTAAGTTAAAGATTTGGTAGCTGTGTGTGATTTAAGACAACTCAGGGTGAGAGAAAGCTGCAGTTAAAACAGCACTGGGAGAATTTTAAAACAAAATAAGCAAAAACAATAGTTTATTGTGAAAAGATTTGAATATAAACACATATACATGGTATACATAACTATTATGTATGCATATGTATATATCACTATCACTATCTTCCCGTACATCATCTATTTGCTAGAGCGGGCACCAATAATATCTCCATATGTCCTGCATCATGCCAGTAGAACCCAAAGGCATTTGCTTGCTTCAGGAACATAAAGAGCCTCAAACCATTATATTAGGTCATGGGAATAACCTAATATAAATGTTACTGGTATTTGGTGTTGGAGGACAGATTTAGCTAATCTAGGAGCTTTGTTGTTTTACCCACACCCAGCTTAATCTTATTTAAGCCAAGGTTCATTCTAATGAGATCTCTCTTCTATGTAAACACTGCTAGAGGGTGTGGCAGTTACAGAAGTCACCTTGATTGAATAACTTCTGACTTATGCATCTACTAAAACTTCTATGTTTTCTAGATTGGGCACAGCTCCTCTTATACCCACTGCACCCAACGTGGGACAGTTAGAATTTACCAGGAGACTACCACCCTGGCTACGTTGAGACTATAGGAAGACTATAGGAAGGATCATACTAGTCTGCTCTAAGCAGGCGTAATGTGTCCCTTTCAGTACATGAGAACAAGATACTCAGAATCACCCTGGTGCAGATAATAATAAGAAGGACCTTGTGGGTACCATCTAGATTACATGAAGCTCATGAAGTTAAGATGTATTACTTTATATCAGCCCCCTCTCTCTCCAGTGTTTTACATAAGAGATAATCTCGGGATTAGTCCTTGGCATAACCTTTGTTTATACCTGCAATAAGGTGTGGCACTACACTCTGTTTAGGGTTCTTTGTTGACATGACAACCTCCCAATTGGATTACTTTTGGTGTATATAAGGGGCTGACTTGAGGCCCCTTCACCTTTGCCTTTTGGTTCCTCAGCCTTCAGCTTTTGGCTCCCTGGCTTTTGGCTTTTGGCTTTTGGCCTTTTGCTCTTTGGCCTTTTGCTCCTTCTTCTGGGTAGGACTCAGCTCGGTGAGATCCTCTCTCTCTTTTTGGTGGGAGACTTAGGCTCTTTTGTATGGTCTAAGTTCGGTCCAGAGCTAGAGTTTGTTCATTATATTGGATTGCTGTGGAAGAGCTTTTTGTACTATTAAAAGCCATTTTTGGAACTGCACCGGATTCGTGAGTTTTCATCTCTTCTCCCGGCGTCCTCGGAGGTAGAAGACAACTTCTGTCCTGACACTGTCGGGGACCCCGGCGGTGTTCCCGACAATCTTGGCATATCAAAATGACACGAGCAGCTTGCCAGGCTTGCCTTGCAGGAGATGTATAATATATATATATATATATATATTTATAAAAGCAGGGAAAATAGTATAATGAATTCTACTGAGGTTATCAATGAGCTTATACAATTACCTAAATAACCAGTAAGATTTTATTTGTCTATCAAACCCTAAACAATTATTTAAATGATCTAGACATCCTCTCCATTCATTTCTTAAGCTCTTCAGTATTTATACATGAGAAAAAAAAACGTATGGTTACAATCTGAACATTACTACTCTAGTTTTTAGTAATATTTCAGTCACTTGGGATTCTGTTCCATATTAACCTTTTCTTCTATTTGGTCAAGGGTAGGGTATGGATGTAACTTTCTCTTCTCTCATCTGCACATGACACAACCTATAGCCCATTAAACAGAATTGACTAGATTAACTTCTCCCGAAGAAGTTAGAATTGCGGGGAAAAATGAATTTAGAATTGGTATCCAGGCCACACGTTCAGCATGTAATACTGCCTAGTATTACAGGAACAGAGCCCTGAATTTTTTTTCAAAATATTTTATAGGGATTTACATAGCAATATTTTCAGAAGTGCAAAATTAAGCATGGTATATTGCCTTAAAATTCAAAACAAAACAAAACAAATTTTCAGTTCTCCAGCCTGTTAGATTTCCTTTGGTCCAATATCACAAGCAGGATATTGCCTTTCTCACAGCTAGAGAATTAAAGTGAGTGAGGAGGAGGGGCTGGTGCGGAGAGTGGCTGAAAACGTGAATCCAGAGTGTCTGAATATCAGGCTTTTAGCTCTGATTTTATTGACAAGGGAGCACAGTTAGGCAGAGGGCAACCCCAAGTCACATTGTATAATGTCATTCTTCTGTATACCTCTGATTGGTGCATTTATGAACAGCTGAAACGATTTTGAGAGATAATAGACATTATGTTAGTAATTATCCTAGTCATTATTATGGGAATGGTATTAAATTTTCCACAGCCTTGTCATACAATCTCTATATGTTTTTATTTTAAAATAAATAATTCATGACAAATTTAATAATGAAGAAGTGACTAGCTGCTGCCTTAGAAAAAAGTTGTAATTCTCAACATTTTAAATATGGGCTGATTTGAATTTAGTAATTTATATACCTCTCTTCAGAATTTTAATAACAATGTGAGACAAATCCATTCTCCTTGATATCAGCAAGAGTAAATTAGTCTTTCTAAGTTGAACTACCATTATCTATGTCATCCTAGAGAATGCGTAGGAACAGGTAAAGGAAAAAAGGGGGCATGGTTGGTAATGAAACAACTTAAGTCAGGAAAAATGTCCACCAGTACAAGCTGGCGGACAGTTTCAAAGAGAGAGAGTGGGAGTCTGTTTTTTTTTTTCCCAGTTCATGGAGTGATATAATAACTATACATACTTGTAGTCTTTCGGAAGTGATGCATATTCATGAGTGAGAATAGTGAGCATGCTTGCTTGAAGAATATGTATCAAATATACAGAAATGGTAGAACAATGTCATTTTACTATGCTTTTTACCATGTTAATGAAGATCAAGGAAACTAGAGGTTAAAGTCACCACTCAGTCTCCACTGGTTGGAACTGTTGACCAAGGTCCTAACATCTTATAGTGCAAAAATGTTTTTAATGTTCTTTTTTGGCCCAATCAGAGTAACAGAGTGCAATGCGGGAGCTCTTTTCAGGGAAAGGTTATGGCGCCCTCTTTTTTTTTTTTTTTGTTTTTTTTTGGTGGCGTCGCACCGGCGTGCTCAGGGGTTACTCCTGGCTCTGCACTCAGGAATTACTCCTGGTGGTGCTTGGGGGACCATATGGGATGTTGGGGGGATTGAGGCCAGCTGCGTGCAAAGCAAACGTTCTACCCACTGGACTATCGCTCAGGCCTGGTTATGACGCCTTCTGACCTGTAAGTTTCAGACAAGTCTGTTTTTGCTTTTCATTGCCCCAGAGAGTCTTAAATTAGGGTCCAAGGAAGATGGGGATGGAGGGGAAGGGGAAAAGTTGCAAGAAGTTTCCACATTATGAGCTTCTTTAGTTATATCATTTCACTTAATCTACACTCAATGAAATGAAATTTAAGTCCTAATTATAGAGGTCAAAAGACGAACCAAATTATATAAAAACACAGCGTGATTTTGACTTTCTATCTCACTTGAAATTATTCTCTTGCTGTAAATTGAGTGTCCCGATTTGTATATTCAGTGCTTTCTTTATGTTGTCCTTTTAGGAGCGTGGTCATCTCTCCCATTTGCCTTGATAGTTCCTGTTTATCCATCATATTCTGACTTCCATATTACTTCTTTGGAGAAGAGTTTCCAGACTCACTCCGCTCAGACTGTTAGGTCCAAATGCTATACTTTTATATTCTTAATAATTTTGTTTATTCATGTTCCTTTTTAGAAAGTAAAACTAATAATCATTTCCTAATTAAAATAATATTAATTTACTCAACTTTGTATATTTCCTGAATATAGGCATAGATTCCCAACCAATGGGTTCTTCTCTGGAGCGTTGACAGTTTGTTACTGCCATTTTCGTTCTTTGTTTATTCAGACACATTGTGCTTATTTACAACCCCATTTATTCCATTTGTACTTTTCATTGTAATTATTTGTTCTATTTCATTGTCAATGCAATTTTTAATTAGAGTGCAGGAAAAAAGAATTGCAGCATTTATGAAAACAAAATGGAATAGTTTATAAAGGCATAATAAAGAATGCTGCAAAAAGTGTTCCTACACTAGGTGAGCAAGCAAAATAAACAAGTAGAAAAAAAATTCCAAACGGATGCTATTTTACAGTTGTACATTCTCGTCTCCTTTTTGATGAAATTGAAATTGGAAATTGGACAGGCTATGTTACATGTGAGTTGTGCAATAAAAACAGGCTTGAAATCTAATCAATGAACACATATTCCAGGACAACATATTTTTCTTGTAAATTTATGTTTAAATTAAAAGGTTTTCTTGTTTTGAATCATTATTTTGATTCCCAATCTAGCCCATTGTTTTTTGTTTTGTTTTGTTGTGCTAGTCATATTATCAGGGTTCAACAAACAAGCACTTTAATCCACAAGTGGTTTAATCCATGAGAATGTAATTTACAGAAGTTAAAGACTATTTAAGAAAACCATCAATCTCCAAGCCTGCTGCCCATTATAGCCACGGAATCCGGAAAAAATTCATCACTACAATCACAGCCATTATCAAGGTCTGGAGTTCACAGCTTGTCAGAGCCCAACCCAAGATAGAAGCCAATTTCAAGACCAGGTATGTGGGTGGAGAATGCTAAACTCACCAGGCTTCCATGGAGCTGGATCTGAGGCTCCTTTCCCTCCTCGGTTCCCTCCAGAAGACCCAGTGAACCTGCCTGCAAACAGCTTCTGGCAATGTTGGCCATGATCCAGGGATGCAAACACACAGCAGATCTGCTGCAGGCTATCCCATGGTTGCGCGACTGCAAAGCAGCCACACAATATGTCATATCCAGGTATACTGATGTACTAGATTAGATGAGAAAGCGAAATTGTTCTTCCTGAAATACTGAGTCTATTGTCAATGACTAAGAAACCTCAGCCAACTGGATTATCCCTGAAGCAGATGTCTGACTTCCCCTGGCTGAATTTGTGTCTCCTCCCAATAAACAAGATGTTTCATCCCACCAACACCAGAAGAGTCTTCCGACTTCATCAGAACAGATGAGATATTTGTTTGGTGGATTATCTTAATGTCTTGGCTGAAAGAAGCAAATAAAATGCTTTAACTTAGTATCAGCACCAAAAAAAAAAAAAAAAAAAGAAAACTACCACCAATGGTGAAACATCTCGTTTCTGGCAGTATAATGCCAGCAAGATCTGACCTCAGGCCTAAAGAGGTAATAGATCCTAGAGCAGTTAGAATATACAAGTCAGATATTAGTTCATGAAGGACCTCATCCCTTGTCCAAACACTCATGAACAAACTCCACAAAAAGTTTTAAATAAGAGCCAGAGAGATAGTACAGCAGTTAGGGTGTTTGCCTTGCACACTGCTGGTCCGAGTTTGATCTCTGGCAACCCATGTGATTCCTAAGGCCATCAGGAATTATCCCTGAGCACAAATCCTGGATAAATTTGAATTTCTACCACTTTGTGTGTCCTCAAAACAAATAAAAATAAATTAATAAATGATGGTGAAGGGGAAGGGTATGAGAAGTACTGTAACTTCTCTTTCCACTAGCTCTAAAGTCTCTGACTTAGGCCTCCATGGTCTGAAACTGGTAGGACATTCTGTAATACAGTTCAACAGTTTTAATTTACCAAGAGACCATAGCAGAAAAGAAGGAAATGGAAGTAGGAATGCAATAGTCAACCCACTGACCCAGTACCAGTTCGGTGTCATGATAAACAAATATGTTTACACCAGATTCATTGCATCCTCTTTGTGATCATGAGCTCTGCAAAAGGAACACAGACCTATTGTGCTGCAATTGAATTTTATTAATTCCTTGCCAGCATCTGCACAATCAATGTTAGCTGACAGAACCAATGCATTAGAAGAGAAGTTCAACTTTTGCAGTGAATTGCCTTCATCTTTTGATTTTTGTTGTTAATGCAAGTCTTAATGCAAGGTAAGGAAAGCACCATCTAACATTGAAAGAGTGAACTGTAGGATTTGGTTTTTATTCTTCATAGTATGTGCTAGTTTTGAACCTGTTACCAAGAGAAATACACCACAGCCAAACAATTCAGTTGTATGGCCCCTTCAGCAGAAAGTTAACTTAATTAGTTCTCAAGACAGCCTGCATCTCTCATTGTTCATCATTCTTTTCTTTCCTCTTCTACCTTATGCTAATTTATTTCACCATGCTCACAAAATAGCTCCCAAAAGTAAATTATGTACTCTCACTATGTAGTTGATTTATAGTGCTTTCCTAGAAGAAAACAACTCATGTAAAACTGAGAATTGGGTAATACTATGTTGTTTCTTTGAATTTATTTGATTTTCTTTTTTTTTTAAATAGTATTTTGTTGACTCTCATACGGATCTTGGAAGACTGTCTTACAGAGAACCCAAGAACAGTGCTTTATATCCTAGAGTAGAAAAATTGACACACTGGAAAAGTATATTGGAAGAAAGGACAGATTGGGAAATAGACTTTAGTAATCACAGACTACTAGACATTAAAGATATTTTATTTATTTCTCAAATCCATTATCTTTCAGTGAAATTTGTCAAGCCTAAAGAGAATTATATGCCAATAATAATCAAGATAAAATATTCATTTTGGGGGGTCTGGAGAGATAGTACAGCAGATAAAGTGCTTGTCTTGAATGTAGCTGACCTGGGTTTGATCTCGAGCATCCCATATGGTCTCTGAGCACAACCTGAAGCAATTCGTAAGTGCAGAGTCAAGAGTAACCCCAGAGCATTGCTAGGATGACACCCTCAAACAAGCAAACAATTCAGTCTCTACTTTTTGTTTCTATTCCCCATTCCCAATTTTAGAACAATATTCAAGCTGTTGGTCTTAGATTTCAGTGGATAATATATGATCTTAATGAAAAGTGAACATCTGAAATTTTATTGTTCAAGTATCACATTATTGTCTTTCCATGCCATTTTTTTACTTTATATTTCATATTATTTATGTACTTTTTATAGTCTGAGTTTTTAAGAAGCCTGGGTTTTTAAAATCTATCTTCACAACAGTGAGCAAAGCACAAGGTGCAAAATACATAGCATTTTGGGGTAAAGGTGGGTCTTTATTCAAAACTCTTTTCACTATTTTTCATGGATATTTTTTTTCTTCTTAGAACCATCATATGACAGGAATAAAGGAATAGTACGATGGATAGGATACTTGCCTTGTGCTGGGCTGACTTGGCTTTGAGAATAACACCTGTATAGTCTCCCACACCTGCCAGGATTGACCTCTGAGTGTAGAGTCTGGAGTGAGGCCTAGGCACAACCCAGCATGGTGCAACCAGCCACCCCCAAAAAAAAACCTTTCTGTGAATTAAATATTTCATACTTCATGTTTAAACAAAAATATCTAAAATATGAAATCTTTGTGTTTCTCTCACTTACTCTGT
Source organism: Cryptotis parvus (assembly GCA_021461705.1). Lineage (NCBI taxonomy): Eukaryota > Metazoa > Chordata > Mammalia > Eulipotyphla > Soricidae > Cryptotis > Cryptotis parvus. The sequence goes on along the minus strand of JAJIBD010004782.1, from coordinate 11,394 downwards.
ATATTATTAAATGAGGAAAATGTTAAAACAGCTAACACTTGGAAACCAAACCTCAGTCTCATTAAGCTCGAATGTTATTTCTACAAAATTAAGTAAGTCAAAATAGTCATGACTTCTTGACAATGCCAGAGATTAGATCAGGGAGTTCTACTCTGCTTTGTTCTTCCACTCTGTGTTCAGAGCTGTAGAAACATGTGTTTACAAATTGTTCTTTTGTAATTTGACTTTTTTAAGCTCCCCGGATGGGAGTTCAAGCAACAGAGGGAATCCCACTTTCACAGCTAAGCAAGCAGCTGAGCAAGACCTTAGTAGCTTGGAAGAGACAACACTTGAATATACTTGGGCAAACAGAGGATGTTGCTCTCACTAATAACTGGTCTGGACAGATGGATCAAAGTCTCAGTAGGAAACTCATGCAGCCACCACCGCTTACAGGAGATGGAAGCTGTTGATGGCCATGAGGAGTCAAGAGCAGCAGTGAAACTAAAATAGAAACTACCAGAATTCAGTGTTGGTTATTGTGGGAGTGGGTTGTTGAGAGATGTTAGAGACAGAACTGTAGAATTTAGGTTTAAGGTAATGAACTCTGTGATGACTTCCTAGTTGCCTTTCTTTTTTTTGTTTTAATTTTTATTATATCACCACGAGAGACAATTACAAAGCTGTTTGTGATTGGGTTTCAGTCATACAATGTTGCAGCACCCACCCTGACCAGGGCACATTTCCCACCAACAGTGTCCCCAGATTCCCTCCCCTACCTCCACCTCCACCTGCACTGTGGCATGCAGTTTTCTTCTCTCTCTCACTCTTTGTCTCTTCTTCTTGCATATTGTGGTTTTCAATAAATATACTGAGTGACTATCATGCATAACCCTTTATCTAGTTTCAATACTCAGCTCTAGTTTAGTATTACCATTTTCAACTATTACCAGCACACTGATGCCTTCTCTACTTTACCTAGCCTGTGCCCTCCACACACTACTAGTAAATTCCAACCCTTGAAAGGCACTCCTGGACCCTGTTTTGCCTAGCCTTGGATATTAGTCTCATTATGTATATATATGTAAAAATGCATATATATCTATGCATATATGTATATATGCATATATGTATATATGCATATATATGTATATATCACTGTATCACTGTATCCCTATCTTCCCGTTCATCATCAATTTGCTCTAGCGGGCACTAGTAACATCTCCATATGTCCTGTCTCATGCAAGTAGAGCCCAAGGGCACCTGCTTGCTCCAGGAACATAAAGAGCCTCAAACCATTCCATTAGGTCATGGGCATGAGGTCTATAATAGTTACTGGTATTTGGCATATCAAATACGACTCGGGTAGCTTTCCAGGCTCTGCCGTGTGGGTATCATACACTTGTAGTCATCTCTCTAGTCTTATATACATCTCTATGTATATATACATATACATATATGCATATATGTGTATATATACATATACACACATACACACATATATATGTGTATATATACATATACACATATATATGTATAACATATATCTGTACAATGATTTAAAAATAAAATTTAATTGAGGTGCTTGTTGTAAAGCAATTATTAAATTAAACATATATACAAATGTGTAATTCCTGTAAGTAAAGAGATCCTTAAAGTACAATAGGAAAAAGGTATTAAACACTGATATGTCACTGAGCATCTGCTAATTGGCAGCCTCTGTAGCTATTTTAGAAATATGGTAAAATCTGGGCCTGTAGAAATAGTGCAGCATGTAGGACATTTGGCTTGCACACGGCATACTTGGGTTCAATCCCTGGCAATCCATATGGTCCCCAAGCATCACCAGAAACGCTTCCTCAGTGCAGAACCCTGAGCATCACTGAGTATAATAAAAAATAGTTGAGGTGTGGGAGGGGGACGGAGGTGGGGACATTGGTGATGGGAGATAGGTTTGGGTGGAGGGATGGGTGTTGGAACACTGTAGAACCAAAACTCTACATAAGCATCTTTCAATTGTATGTCTAAAGTTGTGTAATAATATTTGTGGTGGGGAATAATAAAATAAAATTAAATCGGAAAAAACATATTGTAAATCTTATCTCAGAAAGTTTATCAAACACTCTTAAATAAGTAGCCATGTAATAACACCTGTAACCATGAACTATCTGCCTAGAATGATCCTAAGCCATTAATTCTCAAAACAACATATGAAGTATCACGATCACGATCACGATCACGATCTTCCCGTTGATCATCTATTTGCTAGAGCGGGCACCAGTAATATCTCCATATGTCCTGTCTCATGCCAGTAAAGCCAGGGGCATCGGCTTGCTACAGGAACACAAAGAGCCTCAAACCATTATATTACGTCATGGGAATGACCTAATATAATTGTTACTGGAATTTGGCATATCATATACAACACGAGAAGCTTGCCAGGCTTGCCGAGCGGGAGGCAAACTCTTTTAAACACCTCCAAATAAAGCATTTATTGATGAGCCAGCGGCCGCAAGTGGCCGTGCTAGCCGGGCTGTGATGGGCTGGTCTGTTGGGTGGAGTTCTGACGAGAGGGAAGTCCAAAAGTGGAAAATGGCGGCGCCCATGGAGTGAGGAGGGGTGGTCTGGCTTGTTGTGAGGCTCTGCCGAGGTGGTGGGCCAGGGCTAGAACCCGCCATGCCTCCCGACTGCCTCATGAACGGCTGTGCACAGGGAGAGCAAGGAACAGCTCTCCCCCATGTGTGAGAGTCTCTGGACCAACATATGAAGTATACTACTATTGATGTTGTGGAGATTAGGAGATAGAGGCATCCACGTATAGAAGGAACAGAATTAGGTTCTGAATCTGGGGATCTAGTTCCAGGTCCCATAATGTGGATAATGGAGTGTCTCTTAAGTCCTAATCCAATTTTTTATTGAGAAAATCTTTACTGAGTACATGCTTTAAGTCAGGTACCATTCTTGGTACCAGGGTAATAGCAATGAGGCAATCAAATTTCTAGTTCCTCTGATGCTGCTATGCTCGTGGAAGAGACAAGGGCAGATAAGTGAGCCAATTCATTAATCTGATTTAAAATGGCAGACAAAAATGAAAATAGTAAAACTAGGTTAAAAAGCACAGATTTTGGTATGTGAATTGTTTAATAGCCAGACTCCTAAAGGATACATAGCCAGTCTTTTGAGAGAGAACATTCCATTAAAAACTCCCATATGCTAAGAACCTGCAAGAGGAAAAAACTTTGCTATTTCACAAGCAGAATGGTGTCCCTGGAGAATAAATGTGAATGATCATAGAATATGGGTGTTTAGAAAGTGATTTCTGCCTGATTGAGGGGATCAGATTAAAGACTTTAATAATGTTAGCCATGAAGTGGAAGAAGACCACCAAATGCATTACAATTCCTGAGCCTTCACTTTTTGCATTGGTTCTCATTCTTGCTCTTAGTACATTCTTTCCTCTTATTAAGCTTACTAGTTTTGAAAGTTTTTAAAAGTCGATATATTTTGGGACTGGCTTAACCTGTTGTCTTATTTCAGGTTTTGATATAGCATGTGGCAAAACAATATATTAACAGTGATTCCCAGATCACCTTTGAAATACATGACTAATACCAAAGCCCCGTTTCTGTCTCCAGATTACTAATTAAAATGAAGCAGTAGCAATAATGGAAGAATGAACTATTTAGAAAGTGCATAATGGAGCTTTCCACACTTGGAACATCATTAAATGATTTTATTCTTTAGGAAAAAAAAAAGAAAAGAAATCTTTCTGCACAGTTTGTGGGCACTTTCTATTTATTTAAATTAGATTGAATTGTTCTGAACAAATACAGAGTTCAGAACAATTATTAAAGAATTAACTTTGGTAGTTGAAATTATTCAAATTTTAAGTTTCAGTTAAATGATTACTTAAAATCTAAGGTATTCATATTGGAAATCTGCATTTTGTGGCTAGGCTAATTGTCAGAATGTAAAGGATAGTCTCCTATTAATTATTTTCTACAAAAAGTGATATTACAGATCCTGTGAGAATTAAGTGTTTCATATGTTTGATGAAAGTCAATGACAGAATATCTTTTTTAAAATCAGAAAAAATGGCAAAAATCAACTAGCATTTACAAATGTGTAAGGTCAATTCTTAGTGGTAAAATCCACTCTGGTATTGGTAATTTTGCTTGAAAAAAGGACTGACTTTGGGGTCAAGACTTTGAGTCTGGACTGTATTACATGTACGCCATATAATCATTGTGTAATCAGCAAAATGAAAAGATTGAACAAAATGGTGTTACCTTAGAATTTTCCAATAGAGCTTGTTAAATTAATGGACTTTAAAAATACTCTCACAGGCCCAAAGGTAGTGCCTTATTTTTAAAATTGAATTATTTCAAAGTTAAATTGCAAACAAAAGACACCATGTTCATCTGTGTTTAGTCTTCTGGTTCCTACATACAGTAGGTATTCAATAAATATGCTGGTGAGTTTTGTTAAATTAATGTAGGAGTTATGAAAAAATGAATTCATAAGTGAATAAGAGAGACATAAGGGACCACTTGGGACAAAAGACAAATGCTACTATGGAGAGGAAATCCCAGAAAGTGCAACTTGAAGCATTTATTTTTCACAAGTTTTCATGCTTAGTTGGTTGTGCGCCTAACAATGGCTTGATTCTTCTTGTTATTCAAGTGACAGAGTGTGATTTTTCTGTGCAATTTATCAAGAAAGTAGAATAAATCCATGCAGAAGACTAACACATTTAGGAAAGATAACTATTTAATCATCTTGCTCTGGGACCCAGAGTATGCCACAGGGACATGACTACTAATTAAGAGAATTCCATTCATTTGAAATGTCAGAAAAGTGAGTGAATTTGCTCAAAAATGATAGTTGGTGATTATCATATTGCCCCTAGAGCTGGTCCAGGATATTTATCTTATCAGAAATAGGCTTGATTAAACATGTGTCTTGTCATCATAGATTATATTCATTCATGATTTTAAACGTAGCATTTTTGGTTAGTTTTCTGTTGCTTGTGTGTGCATGTGTGTTGTTTTCACCATACCTGGTGATGCTAGGGGGGACACCCCCAGCTCAGTGCTCAAATCGTTCTGATATTTTTCAGAGGACCCGTGGTGCTGGGCCCGGGGACAAACTGAGTCTTCATCAGGCAAAGCGTGTGCTCCAGTTATTTTCGCTTCCTCCCTGGCACCTTTAAAAGTCAATTTGTAAAGGTTTCTTCAATATCTTCAGAATTCTAGAAATCATGTTAGATACTGTGGATTCAATATGGTGATGTGCAGTGGAGGGAAAAATGCAATTTCTACCCCATTGGTATTCAATATCATGGGAAAGACATTAATCAAATAATTACAGGAATAAATGTAAAATGCAAGCTGTTGCTTTTTACAATGACATTTATTGAGATATAAATCACATGTCATAAAATTTGTACTTCTGAAGTATGTAACTCAGTGAGTTATTTTTATTAAATACATATTTGTATGTAGCAACTAATTTTAGAATACTTTCATGATTCCATAAAGGAAACTCACATACGTTAGCAATGTTATATATTTCCCCTCTCCTCGCATTCCTCTGACAAAATAACTAATATGTCTCTGTAGATTTACATTATCTTTGTACTTTGTATACATGAAATTACATAGCAGATAGTTTTATTTGTCTGATTTCTTTCACTTGACATGTTATTTAAAATTCCATTCCTCCTATGCCATAGAGAAACAAAATAAGAGAGTAGACAAACTCTCACCCTTGCATTTCAAAATTTGTATTACAATAGTTAGAGGAGATGGAAGAGGTGGATTAGAGGTGACCTAGAGCCAATGGTGGAGGGTCTTGGGCACTTTTGTGATGGTATAACTTTGTCAAATTCGTAAACATTTACGTTATTACAACCATGTTACTATAATGGAATGTAATATTACAAAAAGTAAACAAGAATGTATGAAAATAGTTTTTATTTGTTTGGGGGCCTAAAACATATTAAAAATGTATTGACTGCACTCAGATCTTCCTTCTGGCTCTGTGCTCAGATTTTACTCCTGGTATACTAAGGGGTGCTGAGAATTGAATCCCAGGTTGACTGAGTATAAGGCTAGTGCCTTACATTCTGTTCTATCTCTCCAACCCCAATCAATAAAATAGTTTTTTAAAAAAAGCAAAATAAAAATATGATTCCATTCCTTTTGAAGCATGTATCAGAAAATCACTTTTTATTGCAATATTCTGTTTCATTGGTATGTTACAGTTTATTAATCTGTTGATCAGTTTATTAATCGTTGGGTTGTTTCTACCTCTGAATATAAATTACTTACCTAGGAGTAGTAGGAGTGACATATCTTTGTATTTATTATTATAGGATCCCCAAGTATCTCTATATTATAAAATTCCACCAACATTCATTGCACATCAACAGTCTCTGTGTTGCTCCCAGTGTGTGATATCTCATTTCATATGTTAACATCTCTTGAGTTGCAAGGCTTTTCGTTAAGTATTCCAAAATAAGTTCTCGATAGTAATAGCTACCACTATTTTCTCCCAACTATATTTTTCACATCATATTCTTGATAGTGTCCTTTGAAATGCAAATTTTTATTTAACTATGATTTATTTACTACTGAAGGTCATATATAGGAAATTATTGCCTAACCCTGATATACTTAAGCATAGAGAATAATGTTTTGTTCTACTATGTCTATAGTTTTTTCTTCTTATTTAAATATAATCTATATTTTGAGTAAATACTTGTATATTATTTTCTAGAGGAATCAACTTTTTCTTCTGGTTATAGTTATCCAGGTTTTCAAGCATTTTTATTACAAAGACAACTATTTATGAATTTTGGTTCCTATTAAAACTTAATAATTATAAATATAAGGATTTATTTCTGAGCATTCAATTTATATCATTGGTCTCTAGGTGCACTCTAATTGTGTTATCAGGCTAGTTTGATTACTGCAACTTTGCAGAAAGTTTTGTGGGTCACACCCAGCGATGCTCAGGGGTTACTTCTGGCTCTTCACTCAGGAATTACTCCTGGCAGTGCTCCGGCACCACATGGGATGCTGGGGATCGAACCAGAGTCGGCTGCATGCAAGGCAAACACCCTACTCACTGTGCTGTCACTCCAGCCCCTGCAGAAAGTTTTGAAATTGAGAGGTCTGTGTCCATTAACAGTATCGTTTCATGTCTTTTAAAGCAGGATTCATAGGGTTGGGGTAGGATGGAATAGGGTAGGGTTGAGAGGGGAGCAGGAACTCACAGACTCTTAGGGATACAATGGCCACCATTTGTTCGGATCTCCATAATTAAAGGTATATTTGTATCTGTGAAATGAATCTCTTTTTCCTTATCTTCAACCCCATGGACATCAAAGTTAGAAAAACCCCACTGCTTGAAAAGTGTATATTCTGGTGACCAGAAGAGTTTTTTTTGCTTGAGAGCAAACTAATATGATCCTTCCTATAATCTTAAGTGATAGTCTCAACATAGCCAGGGTGATAGTCTCCTGGTGAATTCTAACTGTCCCACTCTAGGTCCAGTGGGTATAAAGAGGCACTGTGCCCAATCTAGTTAACATAGAAGTCTTAGAAGATGTATAATAATAAGTCAGAAGTTACCCATTCAGAATCAAGGTGACTTCTGTAACTACCACACCCTCCATCTGTTTACCATAGAGAAGAGATCTCATTAGTATGAACCCTGGTTTAAGAATATGTAAATAGATTAAGCTGTGAGTGGATAAAGCAGCAAAGCTCCCAAGCTAGCTAGGCCTGTCATCCAACAGAATTATTATGCAGCTGTTAGGAAAATGAAGTCATGAAATTTGGGTGGAGTGGGAGTATTATACTGAGTTAAATGAGTCAGGAGAGGGACAGATAAAGAATGACTGCATTGAATGGTACATAAAATGTAGTATGAGACTAATATCCAAGGCCAGGGAAACAGGGACCAGGAAGACTTATCATGGTTGGAATCTACCACAAGTATGTGGGAGGAGACCTGATATAGAGGCAGGTTGTGGGTGGGGATTGGAGGAGAAACAGAGCACATTTGTTAAGGAAATGTGCACTGGTGGAGGGATGGGTGTTGGAACACTGTATGACAGAAACCCAATCATGAACAGCTTTGTAATAGTCTATCCCATGCTGATTCAATAAAAAGTAAATACATATATTTACAATCTTATTTTAAAATGTGATATAGAAATGAGATCTCTATATTATGTCAATTTTCATGGTAGGAACAGTGACCCCCAAGAGATTAATAGTAGAATAGTGACTGGGTTGAGAAAGACCCTCCTTGCAGAGCCCAGTTTTCATCTATGAGTTGTCCATTTCCTGGCAGGAGCATGCATGAGAAGTCAGCTCCTAGACAAAGGAAGAATGTGAAGGTCCTGGGCAACAACGTATGTAATGGGCAGCTGACAAGCACATGCCTACTTGGGTTTGATCCCCTGACATCCCATTGGTCCTCCAAACACCACCAGGAATAATTCTTGAGTACAGAACCAGGAGTAAGTCCTGAGCCCCACCCCCCCATAAAAAAAGCAAAAAAAACAAAATCAAAGGAAGAATGGGAAAAATATCCAGAATCCAAATTTCCACTGGACAATATCTGAGAAATTTCAAATGTGAACACTCCATTTGAATGGAGAAAATCTTCCCTTTTTAGCATTGATATTACCTTTAACTTCCAAAATTGTTTAAATGAACATTTATTATTTTATTTAATTAATTTATTTTTATTAATTAGTATTTTTAATGCTTTGTGACCTAATATTCCTAATCTTATTCTGAAATGATGATACTTGCTAAGAATAATTTTTTATTTACATTATCATTGCTCTCTCTTTTAAAATAAGGCTGACTTTTAATTTGATTCTATTGACAAAACTTTGGAAAACTTGCTAAACTCTTTAGTTTTGGTACTTTGAAATATATACATTCCAATTTACTAATCCAACCATGTTCTAAATTATGTCTTCTAGAAGGTAATTTTGTATAATTTTTTTCTGTTATAATAAAACTTAGACTTTTCTTATTTTGTTCAGTTAATTTTGAAGGGGGTTGATTTGAAGATATTTGAAGAAAGTGCTCAGAGGCTATTCCTGACTCTGTGTAGGTATCACTCTTGATAGTACTTCAGGATACTATGTGGTGTAGGGAATTGACCCTGGTCAACCACATGCAAGACAATTGCCTAGTCCCTATATTATTTCTGTAGTTCCCTTTGTTTTATTAGTGTTCATTAATGTTTGTGTCTACCTGACATTGTCTATCTGCATATCTTATTTGTAGGTTGAATATAGTGATACAAGTGATATTTTCTTTGCCGCCTTTTTCTTTAAATATATATTATGTAAAATATCATAGGCACATGATAGGGTCCAATGGAAATGTTACTGGTGCCCGCTCGAGCAAATCGATGAATAACGGGACTCAAGTGATCAAGTGAAAAATATCAGAAATTATTTTTTCTTTATTTAAAAATAAGTCAGTATTGACCTGGGAGTAAAAATTCCCTATCTTAACCTAAAAGTGTACATAGTTTGGATCAATAAATTTAATTTTAATAGTATATCATATAAAATTACTTGACGTAATTATATTCCCTCCCTGTTCTGTATGTTATTATCAAAAAAATTGAGTCTTTATAAAGTGTATGTCTATCAATACAATACTGTAAGTAAAATTTATATAGACATATTTTAGATCAGATAGTTACAAATTAATGTGCATTTCTACTGTCTCTTATTTAACAATATATAAATTGCCTTTGCTATATTCTCTGTCAGTGTGAATTTGTGTTACTAATATTCTCTCTGTGATTCTTCCTCTAGTATTTCTTTATTGTAGAGCAGAATTAATCATGAGAGGGTCTCTTGATGTTTATTGTTTTGGAATATCTTGATTTTTTACATAATTTTGAAAGCAAGTATTGCTAGATATAGACTTCTCAAGTAGTCTCTTTCCACCATTTAAATTTTTCTCGCTACCTTTAGCTTCTGTACATGCTCATGATAAATTAGCTCCTAATACTCTTAGACTCTGTTACAAGCAGTGTCATTCCCCACCCTTGCTTTCAAAATTCTCTACCTTTTGACAGATTAACTATAGTGTGTTTTTTAAAAAAAAAATTGTACTGAAGAGCTTTAGATCTCTCTCATGTGAATGTTTTTGAGTGTGTGTATGTAAAATTCAAGGCATTTTTTCTCATTGTTTCTTCAAGTATTCTTTCTGCTCATTTCTTTTTAGAACTCCAATTTGTCATATTCTTGATGTATTTGGTTTTGTTCCAGTGGTTTTATAATCTGTTCGCTTTTAAAATGATGTTAATTTTAGAGAAGTTTTAAGTTCACAATAACATTGGAAGCAAATACAGTGATTTCCTTTCACGTGTGCCATCCATCTAACCAATTATCAACAGCTCTACCAGTGTGGTATCTTTGTGTTAATTGACGACTCAAATTTGACCTGTCATAATCACTCATAATATCTAGCTTACATTATGATTAGCTTAGTGATGCATGTGCTATGACTTTTAATGTATATAGATCTATCAATATAGAATCTATCAATATATATCTATCAATATAGAATCATTGAATATCTATCAATATAGAATCATTATTTGAGTTTTCCTGCCATAACAAATATTCTCTTCTGCCTATTGGATCATTTTCTACCTCACCCCAATACCATTTCTATAGCAGGTTACTTATCTAGTACTATGCAGTATATAGTCTATTTCTATCACTTAGCACTTAAGGTTGTTCCATGTTATAACTCATCTTGTTAGCACAAAATAATACTCTTTCATCTTGATATGCCATAGATTATCCATTTACCTACTGAAGAAACTCATGGTGACATGCAAAGTATTGGATAAAGCTGCTAGAAACACACATGTGTACATTTCATGTGTGCTCATATTTTCATTTCTGTTGTATAACTGTCAAGAAGTATCATTGCAAGATAAAATGATAAAAGTATATTTAATTTCATAAGAACCCAGTGAAATAGTCTTTCAAAATATCTTTCAAAGTGCTTAAACCATTTCGAATTCCTAAGAGCAGTGTGTGCTTTTGTCAGTGTTAGAGACTTTCCCATCTAAATATGTGCACTCACTGCAGAACAACCAATGGGTCATAGAAGAAATCAAGAAGGAAATCCAAAGATTCCTGGAAACAAATGAAAATGAAGATACCAGCTATCAGAACTTGTGGGAAACAGTGAAAGCAGTGTTAAGAGGAAAGTTCATAACTCTGTAAGCATTTATCAGGAAAAAAGAAAGGGGCATACATAAATAACCTAAATTCACAGATCAAAATATTAGAAAAATACCAACAAAAGCAGCCCAATCCAGGAAGAAAGAAGGAAATAAGAAAACTGAGAG